>PVKB01002049.1:0-186270 GCA_004027205.1 Ctenodactylus gundi
CCTTCCAACACATGAAAGGTATTTCCCATCAGCTTTCTGCTTTTAGTGTTATTTTGGAGAAGTCAGCTGTCGATCCAAATGTACTTTCCCTCCCCTCCCCTCCCCTCCGCTCCCCTCCCCTCCCCTTCCCTCTCCTTTCTTTTCCTTTCTTTTCCTCTCTTTCCCTATCCTTTCCTTCCCTTTCCTTCCCCCTCTCTCTTACTTTTATTGAAACAAAGTCTTGTTAAGTTGCCTGGGCTGAGCTTGTACTTATGACCCTCCTGCCCCAGCCTCCCGGGGTCACAGCTACCCAGGATTACGCTGTGCTCACTTTGGCATGTCTCCTCCTCCTCTTCCTTTCTCTCTCTTTTTTTCTCTTTCCCCCTCTCCCTTTCTTCTTAGCAAACCCAGGAGCATATGCACACTGGGCAAGTGCTTCCCCACTGAGCTGCCCCAACCTTGTTATTCTCTTACTGTTTTTTGATTTTTCTTTGCTTTCAATTTTGAGCAGTTCCACTCTGATATGAGTCTTTTTATTCATCAAATTTGGAATTTTTTCTCACATCTGTAATCTGACATTTTTATCATTCTGGGAAAAGTTAAAGGAATTATTTCTTCTAATATTTGCTATTTTTCCTTTTCTTTTATCTTTTTAGGGCATCAAATAAAAAGTAGATTAAATGTTTCACCCCCAATCTTATTTTTGTACGTCTTTCTCTTTCCCTACTATCTAGATAATTTTTCAGAATTTTACTTATTATGAGTTCTACACTCACAATTATTGTCTAATAATTCTAGTGTCTGATGTCTCTTTCTCATGCCTCTCACTTCTGCTGGTTCTTGCTCATGTCTTACTTCCCTGCTTGTAAACATTATTTTTAGGAATAAGTGGAGGCCTAAGATACAGGTACCCTCCTCTAGAGAAGGTTTATGTTTGGCCCACTTCCAGCCACTGACATTTGGGCTAAGTGTAAAACTTGAGGTTAGACTAAATCTGGATGGGAATCTTTAGGAAAGCTTAATTCCTTTTTATTCACTCCTACTCTAAGAATGTGCCTCATTTGACCTTCAGCTTATTTGGGGCCCACCCCACTTTTTGTAATGGCAATGTATTCCATGTCCTCCTCTATGACAAATTTGTGAGAGTCAAAATTTCCATTTTGCAGACTGGCAAATGCTCTCAAAGAAAAAGAGCTTCTGTGTTTGCCAATCTCTGTGGGCTGAAAAACAGAAAGGGGGTGTGCAGTTGGACACAGTCTTTCAATCTTACCATATCTTTAAGAAGATAGTTTAGCAATTTTAGTCGCCAAATTTTGGCTGTCTTTTAAAAGCTGATTGATCCAAAAGCAATTGTGTGTTGCTTAGCAATAGAGATATGCTTTGAGAAACGTGCTGTTGGGTGACTTTTGCCATTGAGTGAACACTGCGGAGTGTGCTTACCCAAACTAGGCTACACATCCAGACCATGTGTGCGTGTTGCACTGGATTATTGCTACATACGCTAGGTATATATGCCTGCTGCTCCTCCAGCCATAATTAACAAAACCACATAATATTAAACAAGCAGAAGAGACTTTGATGTAACAAGGATATAGTAAATATGTGATGCATGGGGCTGCTGCCAGCTTAACACAGCATGCTGTTTTCCGGTAAGCCTATTTGTAAGTATAAAGAGCACACAGTGATATTAAGTGTAGCGTAGTGAAGACATAAGCAAGTGGCAGAGTTGTTTGTTGCCACTGTCACGTAGTATTTGCTGTATGTAACTGTGTGCGCTATACTTCCACGCTACAGGCAGAGCAGTCAGTTTGCTTGTATCACCACCAATGCATGAATGGTGCATTGTGCTGTGGCGTTATGATGTGACCTTAAAACAGCTGTGATGTCATTAAGTGACAGAAGTTTTTCTTTTCTGTTATAATCTTAGAGGACTACTATCAAATAAATGGTCTGTTGTTGACTCAAGTATCAGCAACCCACACCTGTAACCACCTTATTCTTTTAGAGCAAGAAAGCGAAGGATGTAAGACGTCCTTCAGGAATGGTCAGCGGGTGAAAAAGGGTGATTGAACCGAGGGATGAGAGGCGGTCTTGCGGGGGAGGTGTGTTGCCTACCTTCCTTACTTCACGACACAGATCAAAGACCATGCTATCAATCTTTGGGCCATGTGTGAATAATGCCACAAATGTAATCTGAGGCAGAATAACATACTATAGTGACTATATAAAATAGGTCACGGGCGAAGGACTAGGTAGTAGAATTTGAGGATTTTTTAGCCTATCATAGGAAATATTTTCAAAGACATTTAGTAATTCTCATTAAAATAAACTCTTCATTTTATGTAGCAGAGTCCATATTAAAAGGGGCACCTGAGCCTCCCTTTCTAGCTTAGAGATAACGGGGTGAAATTGCAAGCTATGTGCTCCATTCATTTTAACTTCAGGACTGGTTCCTTGAGTAAAGAAGTTTGTCTCAAGTGAGTTATCAACACACTTTATTACATAAACACTAGAACTTCATAGTAGTGTTTTCCAAGATTTATACTTATAAATCACATGGAGATCCTGTTAAAATGCAGGCAAGAGGTGAAATCAGAGACTCGGCATTTTGAATAAAGCCCCTAGATGATCTCAACTCTGTTGGCTGAAAGTACACTCTGTGTGTAGTTAGCTTTTTATTGCTATAACTAAATACCTGAGAAAAACAAAGAAGAAAAGGGTTATATTAGTTCATGGTTTCAGAGGTTCCAGCCCATGCCTAGCTGGCTCCAAGGCAGAGACATCATGGTGGCAGGATCTGGTATAGAAAGGTTGCTAAAGGTGGCCAGGGAGCAGGGAGTAACAGAGAGAGAAGGGCCAGGAGCAGCATATACCCTTTTGGGTACACCCTAGTGACCTTCTCTGCCAACAGGCCTCATCTCCCATAGCAAATTCAGCTATGAACTCACTGATGGATTAAACTTCCAAAGCCTCATCCCTGCACACCGAACCTTTCAGGGAGCATTTTTGATACAAACCATCACACTTTGAATAGTAAGATTCTCTGGTACTTGACATTTCATCTTGAACCTAGGTATACTTTTGTTCTTTAACAAAAGCTGATCACAAACTACCATGCATATTTAAACTTTAAAAATTTATGACAGTAAGAGATGTGTCACCATTCATCTCCTACCAGATGCTGCCTCTCACTTGAACATGCTTTCCCATTGTTCTTGCCACTTTTGAAGCAGTCCTGAAGTCCTCCTTAAGGTCTGTGGTCAAAAATATAGTAAAGACAACTGTCAATAGACAGGCTCATAAAAATAGCACAGTGTGTCCTCATCTGCCTGACATGCAAACTCTGGCTCTTCCCCCAAGTAGAAATGGTCATACAAAGTTAAATATGTTGAGTTGGATCAGGATATTGGGCAGCTATGATCGGGCAACTATGGATGATGACTTCCAGAATTGCTTCAGAAAGTGGCAATAATCATGAGATAAGCGTGTTGAAGGAAGGGTAGTATTTTGAGGGAGATTAATGATGATGTATTTACTGCAATACATTTTTAAGAAATTAAACATTCACTGTAGTGTTTGATCATGCCTTGTACCAGGCTTTTTCACACATGAAAAACCTGTAGGGGGATCAAATGAGAACTGAGATGTCAAAGGGAAATTATCTCAAATGGCAAGTTCACATTTCAGCTCCACAGTCAGGGGACCAAGGGGTTGCCCTGGGGCCCAGAGACAAGAAAGAAAACAGAAGGCTTTGCGGTCCCCTCTAGAATTAGAATCTCACCCCAAGTCTATCAGCACTTTGGCATTTTACTCCTTCAACCAAAATTTTAATTAATGGTTGTTTTATTATTTTTTCTATTCTTGTCTTTTATTTTCAGATTAGTAATTTTGTTCTTAATTAACTTCCTTTACCTTAATGTTTTGCTTCCTTTAGGGCAAAATATTTACTCAAAAATTGTCATCATTTAGTTCAACGAATGGATGTGCTGAAGGGGAGGAAGGACGGGGTGAGGAGCTCCCTCCTCCTGCATCGTGTTAGACCTGTCTGTTGTGGGGCTGACCAAGCACCTACCTGCAAGACAGTGATATATGGGCATCGAATTGGTGCTAGAAGTCTTCTCAGGGCCACTGAGACCAGCAGTCACAAGTCTTAGGTGAGAATTCTATTACAGGCCAGCTAAACTTGGGACAGATAAGGTCCCTATTATGGTCTGGATTTGGAATGTATCCCAAAAGCCTCATGTATTTAGATGTTGTTGATTATGGGTGTGTGACGCTGGGGCGTGACTGAGAGGGGAGGTCACTGGGGCAGGACCTGGAAGCATAGCTTCCTCCTTCCTCCCTTCCTCGGCTTCCTCTCTGTTGTGCCATGAAGAGCCCTCCATCTAGACCTCTGTCATGTACGTCCACCATTGTTGGCTGCCCAAGAATGGACTGTGTAAGACCCACTGAAACTGTGAGCTAAAACAAATCTTTCCCCCCTTAGAATTTGGATGTTGGGTATTCTGTCTCAGTAATGAATCAGTAACTAAGACAGTTTCTTCCTCAAAGACCAGCTCGGGTAGATAGCTACACAACTCATCCAGTTTGCATGAGTGAAGAAAATCTCAAAATAAGACCCTAACTAGAAAATGTAGGCCATACATGGACTTTTCTATCTACCATTAGTATAAAGCCTGAACAGCTCTGGGGAGATGTGGGGAAAATATTGGAAAGCTGCTGGATGCTGGGGGCATTTTGCTTAGCTTATCTTTCTTCAGCAGCTGAGAGATCTGTGCAGAGATTAGGCTCTCTGGAAACCAGAGTGCATCCTCCTTTGGGCTGCTCTGTCTCCAAGTTCACTCTCTCCATCTGTCTTGTTTTAGAGTCATTTTTGGGTGTGGTGGTGCCGAGTTTCCAAGTGCATCACTCAGAACCATGCTACTCAATGTGTGGTTCATGAAACCTAGGGACTTCTTAGGAATGAACCTCCTCCTGGACTAAGATGTGAATTTTAACAAGATCTACTGGTGAATATGCATATAATGTTTGAGAAACGATGCTAAAGAAAGTGGATACATTGTTTTAGAGGAAGGTCATCTTGACTTAAAACAATGTGTCCTGGGCCGTGGCCAGGAGCACAGATTAGGGTTCTTGGTGAGGTCTTTCCTGGCCCAGAAGAACCGATCACGAAAACAAAGGCTCTGGATCAGCAGTATTTATAATGGATTCAGTCTCATGCTTTAATTTGTGAGCTTGGAGTTGCAGAATTTTTAACTTTGATATAATGAGATAAATACATGATTTTGGATTCTTTTACTCTCTTTTCACTAGACTGTTCCAGAAATAAAGAGTCATCCATAAGCCTTAGGGGAGTTGAGATGACAACTTTTGGAACATGAAATTTTGGTCCAAGTGGGATTTTTGCTGGTGTTACTAATTAAGATTCTCTTCAAAACTAGGCCAGCCCCATGCTCTCCAGTTGGCAGCCTAAGCAGAATCCCTCTGTAAACACGCAGTGGCTTGTACAAATAGGGAGGCTTTACTTTCCCATCATAAAGAGGGCCTGAAATAAATCCCAGACAACTCTAGGAGTTTGTCTTTGCCATAAAAATAGTGGAATCCATTGAGAGCTGCCTCGCCGCACTCAGACAGGCTACAGGCTGGCCAGCTAATTGGCCCTGAGAACCAGCTGGTGGCGGGTTTCACTCCTTTCAGCCTGCAGGACAGAGGCTAGTCTTAGCTTTGCTTGCTGCGGTGTTCAAAGTTGTTCGTTTAGGGAGGCTAGCCGTCACACAGAGTCAACAAGACCATCCGATTTTCAGCAACTCTGACCAGCCCAGGGCTGTCTAAGGCCAGTGTCAGGCATCACTGCATCCCTCTCTCTTTGAGATAGATTTTGACGGTCAGCTTCTGACTTCTGTATGGTTGATTTGGCAAAAAGAAAGAATTGCATGTCTTTCTCTGTTATGTACATGAGAGTAGGTGGTCGTGGATAGCTATCCATCCCAAAAAGCTCAGTAGCCAAACGGAGCTGGGGCGGGGAGGGAAAGAGGGTGTATTCTACTGTAGAAATGAATCACCATTTATCGAGCGAATGAGTAATCAAGTCTCCACTGCGACCTGCCACCAGTCTTCTCTAAGGGACAGATCATGACGTGCTGTATTCATTTCTACACCCGCAGAGCCTAGACCAGTGCCTGATACGTAGCCAATTTCTGATGAACGCTTGGGAACTATGTGCACGGACTGGATGTCCTCCTGTCCTACATCGACAATGGAGGAGGGAAGAGGCTTATTTTAGCTCGCAGTTTCAGAAGGTCTCAGTCCACTCATGGGCAACTTGCAATGGTGGAGGGCATGGGGAAGGGCTAGCGGGAGAGGAGCTGTCCACAGCATGGCGGTGGGAAGCAGAGGGGACAAGCAGGGTGGAGCTAGCGTGCACTGTCCGGGTGCTCAAGTGATCTGCCCCTCCTGACCAGCCCCACCTCTTAACAGCACAGGAAATCCATGACAAAATCACTGCCCACATATGGGATTTGCGGGGGGGACATTGCAGATCCAAACAACACCACCCGCCTGGAAGTGAGTGCTGCAACTGAGACAACTCCATTTTCACTGAACACTGCATTTCTGCCCATTCTACACTGTCCACCAAGGCCCAGTACTACCTTTTTTCTGCTCCTGTGGTGGGATCTTCCAACACCTGAGCTGATCTAAGCACCATGGCTTGTGTCGAAAGGGATTGCTGTCTATCAAATCACGAGGCTGAGATCCACCTGTGTGATGCCTTTGCACTCCATATGAAAGGCAGCTAGGGAACTGTTCATTTGGAAATTTGCTGAGCGCTAATGTAAATATAGTACGTCTTACAAAGTGGTTGCCAGTTTAACCTAGCTACTTTGTGTTGCTCAGACACGATAGAAAGATCCCATGTGTCTAATATTAAAATTACTGGGACAGGGGCTGGAGGAATGGCTCCGGGGCTAAAGTGCTTGCCTGGCAAACACTTGCCTAAGTGATGAGTACCTGATTTCCATTCCCCAGCACCACATAAACTGGGTGTGGTGGTGCATGCCTATAATCTCAGCATTTGGGAGGCTGAGAGAGGAGGATTGCTGTGTGTTGAAGGCGAGCCTGGGCTCCACAGTGAGTTCAGGACCAGCCTGGATTATAGACTGAGACCCTATCTCAAAAACAAAACAAAACAAAAACAACCCGGGACAAAGTGTCCATAGAAGAGCGAGGTCCTCATATTCTGCCTAGTCTCACTGGCTCTGGAACTCAGGTCACGGCTGAGGTTGACTGCAGGACTTAGGTTGGGTGGAGTGGAAACGGAGGGTGTCTCACTTGGGCCGCTAGGACAGGTACGTGTGTCTCTTGCCAGTGCTTGTAGTCTGGGGAGCAGAGAGGACTGCAGCTCTCGCAGTGCTGAAGTGCTGCTGGAGGGTCCTTGCTGCCCTTCCCAGCCACATATGTCCCTGGCAGGGAAGGTGGGAGATGCCACATGAAGGGACAGATGGCGGCCATGTGTCTTGGTACTTGGTGGCTTTGCTTAGGTTCAGAGGTGCTACGGTGGGAGAAATTCTCAGAATACAATAAAAAAAATCCTTCCGTATTTTTTCTTTAGGTCCTTCCGACAGTGGAAAGAGGATGGAGAGACGTGTCCAGCTGAGGGAAGGGTGTCTGGGAGGGAGAGCCATCTGGCCTCCTTCAGAGTCATGAAGAGCGTGCCCTAACCACATTCCTAGCTGAGTGCCTTTGAGCGCGAACCTCAGCTTGTTAGAGACTCAGGTGGACAGGCCAGTGTCTCTTGGGGGGTGGTTCTGTGTCCCTTGTCATGTGACAAAGTGCAGTGTTTCTGTGAACAGTTGACACGCCATGCTTGGAGCATAGAGCACAGCTTCTGGCACATGGTGATGACAACTGCAGCTGTGTGTTGGATATCTGCTACTGATCTAACGTGAGTTTCTTGAATTAACTACACAGACTTGTCATCGTTATGTGTTAATTGGGTATCATATCAATAGGGAGAGAGACGGACAGCAAATGTGTTGTCCCTGTCACCCAACTTTCTGCAGAACTCTTATGCTATGAAAATTGACACCTGGATACTTCTGAAGATTACATCTCACTTAGAAGTAGGGTGTCCGTCATGATGGGTTGCCTGGTGTGTCCCCCTGATTAGATTTAGTCCGGCATTTTTGGCCAGAATATCGCAGAAATGATGCTGTATAGTCAATGGCGTGAGATGCACAACTTCCATTTGTCCTGTAAATAGTCAGGTTCACTTTGATACTTTTTGATTCTGTCTGCCAGTTTTATCCTCCACACTAAATTTATTCTTTCCCTCCTTGTAATTGATGAGAATTTTAATCAGAACAATTAGAAGCTATCTAAATATTCTATTACTTTATAAGCTACTCATAACTATCAAAACAAACTTACGCAGTTCTCGCTTACTTACTGAGCTACCCATTCCTAACTTCATTTTGGTGGCTCTAGACTTCAGCAGCAGGAGCCCCTCAAGCTGGCCTTTGTGGCCTCCTCACGTGTCCCACAGCATTATTTGGACACTTGGTTCTCTCTGGCACAGTGAGGCATTTCCAACTTAGTACTTCTTCCGCCTTGCCGAGGACTCACCCATTTTCCGAGTTCTGAATCCTTTCAGTGGAGACGGGCATCAGGGGCCAGTATTATCTGGTGCCAGGTGTCCTTTCATGGTACTGGAATGGCAATGGAGGACAGGGACAATGTGTGTGTGTGTGTGTGTGTGTGTGTGTGTGTGTGTGTGTATGCATGTGCATGCAAGCCCACACATTCATGTGTGCACACAATCAGCTCGGTCCTTATTTCTGCTCCTATAGTGATGCTCTGCTATGTTTATCCATCTGTTTTGAAAGCCTTATGGGATGGCATCAGGTTGCCAGTTCCAGTTCAATACGAGGGGATTCGTTCCAGTCTGCTCTCTTCATCTTCATCCTGGTCTTCGTCTTCTTTTCTTTGGTGGTACTGGGGATGGGGTCCAGGGCCTATAACTGAGCTACATCCCCAACTCAGTTTTTTATTTTTGATTTTGGCAGGCTCTTACTAATTCCTGCCTCAGCCTCCCAGAGTGCTGGAATTACAGGCCCTGCCACTGGGTTTGTGGAATTATCTTCTAACAACAAGAAATCTGAGGGTAACTGTGCTCAGCACACTTGCTGGAGTGACCCTCCATGGGCACATCCAGTGCCCCTTTCAGCCATCCCACAGAGGTACTCCTCACCCCCCAGCCTCCACTCCACTGAGAGGGCCCTCTCCTCGGCCTGCCCGAGTCCCCACACCACTTGCGCAGTGACCCTCCTGAGCAGACGGCCCCCTCTTTCTTCACCATTCTGGGCCACTGTGACCTCCTGTTCTGTCCCTTCTTCCGCTTCACCTAACAGATCTAGAACTGGACAGTCCAGGGAAGGTAAGGGAAGGAGGAAGGAAGGGAGGGAGTGAGGGTAAGAGCCTCATCGCATTTCATGGTTTGGAGCACAAATCTTCCCTTAGCTGAAATGGTTGTCTCGGTTAGTTCTAATCAGCCCCAGACCTCAGCTGGCACCAGCCCCGAGCCTCGGGTGGGGTAGATCCCGCCCCACTAGGACGCCCGGTCCTGCAGGAACAGCCCCCCGCTTCTTTTCTGGGATGAGGCCCAGGGTGGATGATCCCGCCCCACTCACAGTGATCATCCACCGCATTAATTTACCTTCTCCCTCACTTCTGTCTCCAAAATCTAAGAAGCCGGAGGAAACTGCTCACCTCCTTCAGCCTCTCACTGATGTAGTTGGAAAAGATTGACTTACGGTGGTTTGAGCTAAGAAACAAAGCTCAGTTCCTTTCCACCGGAAGTCTTACCTTACAGATTCGCTCGACCCGTCTCCTATCCCCGGCTGTTTCCGGGTAACTCACTCTGAACGTGTTGCCCGTAGAAGAATTTCCTGCCTCTATTTGCAGCGCTCACGCCCCCTCCAGGTGGGCTGCCTGAGCCGCCGCCGACAGACACAGGTGCAGGGACGCGCGTCCCCGCGAGGACGCAGTTCCCCTTGTTTTCCCTCGCTGCCCACCAGCTTCTTGTCCCTTGGCAACGTCACCCACCCATTTGGAAACACGGCTCACGCTTAGAAGCGTGGTCATGGCTCCTTGCATTCAGAAGTGTGAGATCAGAGTGGATGTTTGGCAAACGCTTGCTGGAATAACAGGAACGTCGGGCCGCCATCTTCGGGTAATTCCTTTCAAAAAGCATTACTAACGTACGGGTAAGCGCGGACGCAGGCGACGCTGCTCCGAGTGGGAGGAATGGTATTTACACGATTCTCTCAGTTGTTGACGTTTCCTTCCTGCATTTCCCCCTTTTAAGCAAACCATAATGGGACAAATGACACGACAGAATCCTCTGAGCGCATCTGAAACACGAGACCCACCTACACGCGCCTCGGTGGAGCATCTCGCCAAGCGTGCGAGCGGCCCAGCCGTGGGCGTCTCTGCAGCTGACTCGCGGCTTCGCTGGCGCCCCTTCCCCCTCGCGGGTCCCCGCGGGCCCTGCCGCTTGAGGCCGTGGACGGGCCAGGCAGCGCCCTCCCGCGGCTCCTCGCTCCTGGATCTTGTCTGAGACGTTGGGCTTTTGGATGGCGCCTGGAGGGAAGTTTCCTACCACTAGATTTACATTATTTTCCTGCTGTGCCTTAGATATCGTTTAAAAAATTCCATTCACACCATGAGAGGAAATAGTTTCAACAAAATAAAGAGGTTGAAAATCCACTTCCTCTGCTTACGGGCAGTTCCCACCTTACCCCACCATCGATGAATCAGTCCGTCCAGCAGATGCAAGCCAGATAGGGCCTGCTCTGGAGGTGTCAAGGAAAACTTCTTCTTAAAAAAGGATTGCATTGTGTATCTCAAAATAGTGAAGAGAAGGGTTTGAATGTACTTATCATAAGCATACGATAGAAGCTTAAGGCGGTGGGCATGCCAAATACCCCGAGCTGGTTGTTATTCAATATACACGCGAATCCCTGGATACCATAAATATGTACAAATAGGGCTGGAGCCGTAGCTCAGTGGTTAGGGTACTTGCCTAGTAAGCACCCAGTTCGACTTTCCAGCACCACGTAAAGATTAGCCAGGTGTGGTGTTGCCTGCCTGGAATTCTAGTGCTCAGGAGGCCGAGGCCAGAGGATTGCCACGTGTTAAAGGCCAGCCTGGACTGCAGAGAGCGAGAGACCATGCCTCAAACAAAAATATGTAGAAATAACATATGTCAGTTAAATACAAAGAAAAGATTTTTCTAAAAAACAGTTGAGGGAAAAATTTCTTCAAATTGCTTCATCCCTCTGTGTGGACAGGAAAGTTCTCCTCAAGGCTGGATGACGTGTTTAGAGAATTGGGTTTGTGGTCTTTGCTATCATTTCTTTCACAGGAGAACCTGGGTAGCAGGAAAGAGTGCCTGATGCTTGAGAAAGTGTTGGCATCTTGGGGCTCAGCTGGGAAGTGGGACATACACCCCAGCCTCCCCCCCCCCCCCCAAGCTGGGGAGCCCAGGACATTGAGAACATCAATGCCTCGAGTCCCTCTGGGAAGCTGGGTCCTTAACATCATAATTTTCTCAAAGCTAGACTGATAGAATCTGTAGATAGCAACGTGCTTAAATTAAAGTCAGCTCAGTCAAGTGTGTCTAGAGAATCCCTTGAAAAGATGCCGAGAGAAGGGATCAATATGGGCTCATCATGATTCTTAACAGGGCTGATTTCCAGACTGGTGTGGAGCGAGAACTACTACCATTTCAGAACCGGACAGCTCTTGATAAAGCGTGTGGATGAGTGTGCGCATGCGTGTGTCCATAAACCTGCTCCCTGTTGGCGGCCAAGGTGGCTGCGGCGGTGGGCTCAGCTGCCTGTCTGAGCTTGTCCGGCAGGGGCTCACTCTTGGCTAAGTAACATATTCGCATCATCAAAAGATCTGAGGACATTTTCTTGTTTCTTTCCTCTATTTATTTGGTGTTGCATCCTAGAGCCTTACGGGTCTTAGCTGTGGTGGGAAAATGATACAGTGTGAGGATCTGGGGAAAACAATTTGCTATTATTTCTATTTTTATTGTTGAAGAATGAGCTTGAGAACCCACAGAGTAATTAATTGAGGGTTATCTACTACTACTACTACTACTACTACTACTACTACTACTACTATTTATTTTGGGTTTGTCAATAAGTCTCCCCCCCCACACAAACACCTGAAGTGTTATTAACTATGCTTAACATTTCTACCATTAGGCCCTACTGTCAGTGTTACGATATGAAAGTTTTTTTTTTTAACATGGTTCATATACCAGAATCTTGACACTTTATTAATAGTTTTATTTTATTTTTTTCTTTGCAGGACAGTAGGTTCATCCCAGTGAGTACTGAGCTACCTCCTACCCCTTTTAGAAAGAGAATCTCACAAAGTTGCCCAGGGCGGCCTAGAGCCTGGAACTTGGAAGGCCTGCCTCAGCCTCTTGGGTCCCCGGGATGATGAATAATGATATTGTTTTATGAGTTAATTGAGCAAGTGAGCTGCCCAAAGCAAATGCCACAGTGGAGATGCAAGAGATGGGCACTGTTGTGTCTGGTGGTGGTGGTGGTGGTGGTGGCCGCGGCAGAGCGGGGGTGGGGGTTGCTGGGGAGAGGGAAGAACGCCCCCTACAGGACCACAGGAAGCCCACACTCCACATCAGAGGCTCTGTGTAAACAAGCTGCTTGCTTGCCGCGAACAGAGGCTCCGTAGCTCCAACCCTCTCCCAAAGTCAGAGACGACAGGGAGCTGCGTGGAGTTTGCCTGCTTCCCTGTGGGCTCCTGGCCGCCTCTTGGAGTGCTTCTTGGCTTGGGGTGCACACTGCATTAGCGGCAGGGTATATCGTGAGAGTGCTTACAAATATGCAAGCATCAGAGGCTTCTAGTCTTCAGTGAAGAATGAAAGCTAAGCAGAGTGATGAAAGCTCTTTCCAAAAAAGAAAACTGTCATGGCAGTTGTCTTCTAGCTGGCACACCCAGCACTGCCCCCAGGGCAGATGATCGAACTCAACAATCACCTGGACTCTGCTCTTAGACCCAACTCCCAGCAGATCCAGTCTGTTGTGGATCTAAGGGTAGAAGTTTAGTAGCATTTTGGCCCTGGGGGTGGGTGTGAAAAGAAATATCATGCAAATCTTTTTTAGCGTGGACTCCTGCGATTTTATGGAAACAAGGCAGCAGCGAGGAGAAGTCAGTGAAAGAGAAAAGCCAGCACAGCGAGGCTTCGAGGCTGCAAGAGTGGAAAACTGAAGAACAATGGGATTTATTTGGAACTGTACTTGGCTATTCACTTTTGTCTCTGGGATTTGAAGGAGGAACTTTTTCAATGGGTTATTGGTTTGGAATTGAGAGGAAGAATTTATTGGTTGAGTTTATAGGAAAGCTTTGGACTAAGAGAGAAAGGGGGCCTGAATTCCTATTGTCTGGGCATCTTCAACTCCATCCTGTTAATAACACTTGGGTGTTTCCCCGCCCCATTTAGAACAATAGAACCATAACACAAGATTTAATTTGAATTGGATTTTCTGTTTATCCTAATTGTGTGGTAGAAAAACCTTAAAGGCTCAGAAGTTCTGTTCTGGGATTGTGTGTATGCATGAGTCCAAGGCTGGGGCGGAGCGGCATGGCACTGGCCCGTCTCCATCTGCGATGCTGACGGCATCGTCGAGACGCACGCTGCATTCGTGGCAGATGGCCAGACTGCTCTCAGAGTTCACAGTATGTATATGAATATTTACATGTACACAAACATGCCCGGAGCAGCTGTCTGTCTGCATCTTTCTGGCAAAATGGGAGACGTGGCCCCCCAGGCCAGCAGCCCCGGGTCACTGTCATAGCTCTTACCATGGTCCCTTCTGACAGTGGCCATCAAGGTGGAAATATAACAAGGTTCACATCTCTGCAGCTCTGTTCAAACTTTGGTCTGAATGTCCAATAAGCCATCTTATTTATTTATTTTGCATGGTGGGGATTGAATGCAGGGTCTGAGCATGTTGGGCAAATGCTCTGCCACTGAGCGACACCCTGGCACAACCATCTTTCACTCTTTGATGGCAGTAAGTTGCACAGTTGGGGAAACAGATTGGAGATGAGGAGCTCTAGTGAGAGAGGATGGCTGGTTATTGATCTTAGCGAATTTGAGACTCCCAAGAATGCAGCCAGATGCCAGGCCTAGCACCCCGACTCAAACTTCAGGAGACTGGCAGAAACTGGCCCCACGTCTCCTCCCTTCATCTGCTTCCCTCCACACCGGTGTAGTTGGACATTAAATTATATGATTAAAAAATATGTGACAAGAAGCTGGGGACGAAAGGGGCCTTTATCTAGGATTGAATGTAAATGAGTCAAATTGACAAGGGTTTCACTTGTGAACTTAATATACTCTACATAGATCCTGTAACAGGAAAGATTTTTAAAGATGGTTAACAAGTTCTTTTTCAACGGGCTCGTCAATGTCCTCCTAGGTATGTACTTCAGAGCCAGGGTGGCTCCATGGCCTGTGTTGAACACACAAGCTCAGCAGCCAAAGCTCCTTCTGGAAATTTACAACATGGACGTGGTGATGCCACAGGTGCAGGTAAGTATGCAAACATCAGCATCCTTGAAACCTCAGGCAGCGAACACTACAGATGCGGCAGGGCCTTTCAGCTGTTGGTGCTAATGTGATAAACACTGCCTTTTCTAGAAGTATATGCGTCACCTGCCACTGCCTTCAGCTTTGTCTTTTCCCCTTGAGACCTTCTCATCATGCTCCAGATGTGGGAATCCTGGCGGTCTAGAGTTTAGCTTCCAAAGGGACAGAGAAAGAACTGGAGAGTCTGATCGGTTCCTCTGCAGAACTGCTCAGGGAGAAGGATGTGGCTGTCACTTGAAAGAGTGACTCTACCTGGTCTGGTGGATGACTCTTCTCTGAAGAAAAAGAGAGGTAGCCTAACCTGGCTCTCCGACTGTGTACAACTAATATACCCCAAGTTAGCTGAGCCCCAAGATCTTTGTCTCTTCAGCTCATCTCCCACCGCATGGATGTGTTCCAAAGTGCTGAACCATGCTGGTTTGTGCTGTGTGGCATGAAAGGGCCTTGTGCCCTGTGACATGCAGGAGCCTACGCCTTGTGCTTTATGGCATGGAGGGGCCTTGTGCCTTGTGCCCTGTGACATGGAGGAGCCTACGCCTTGTGCTTTATGGCACGGAGGGGCCTTGTGCCTTGTGCCCTGTGCCCGTGGCATGGAAAGGGCTTGTGCCATGTGCCTTGTGGTGTACGTGTAGATGCCAGTCCTCTCTGATGAACTGCAGGCCCTTGGCTGAGCTCGGATCAACAGTGCAGACCCCTCCTGCTTCATGTATACCCCTTCACGGGTTTCTTAGTGAGTCTCACAGCTACATACTGTCAGAGACTTGTCAGAGAGTGAAGAGGCCCTTATCCCTGACTGATTGCGATGATTTTCTGCATGGGGAAGGCAGGGCCCAGGGTTTTCCTGGAAATTGGTGCACTCCTTCTGTGGATCTTTCTCCACCAAGGAGCTTCTGGGAAGCCTTCCTCCAGTCACAAAAGTATTTCTTCTTGATTTTCCTCACACTAATGGGCACATGCTGTTCTTCAATTGTTTACTAAGAGAAGTGGCTCAAGCTATCCCTTTCCTAAGAGTAAAAATCAGCGTCGTTGGCTACATCTAGGGGAAGAAAGGTAGCTGAGCATCTGTTTAAACACTTTACCCTGCTCAGTGCCCTGTTCTGACCATAAAGGCCAAAGCAGAAGTGTCCTGATGAGAAGCAGCATTTGCCTTTGAGTCAGCGGATGTGAGCATGTCCGCCGTGTCCCTGCACTCCACCCGCGGCACACCGCACGCCCCTGTCTGAGCAGGCCCCAGAGGGAGCATCCTCCTCCCCCCACCGCCATCTGCCACCATCCTGCTGTCTCCAGAGTCTGCCTCAATCACTACTGTCTTTGGGGAGCCGTATGAAGCCTTTCATCTGTCTGTGAACTGGTAATGTCACCTCGCTTGGCCCCTCTCAAGCTCACCACTTATTTTTCCCCATAAATGTCAACTCTGTTCTTGTCTAGACACACTAAAATATACTTTCCTTGAGGGGGAAGCATTGTTTTGCTCATCCAAGTCCTACCCTCCTCCCACCCAGCCTGAATTGTCCACCAAGCATCACACAGCTGGTGTCCAGCAAATGCTGACTCAATGAGCCCAACACAATGCAGGGAGAAGCTGCTAGAAAGGGTTCAATTTAAAAGGAAGCAGTATAGATTGCTACCTTCCAAGGTAGTCTGAGGCTGCCTGGCATACCTTGACACAGTATCATGTTTGGCACACTAGATGACAATATTGGAGGGACACAGGGGTTAGGAGTATCCGGTACTCTGTATGAACTTGGCAAAGCCATATACTACTGTAATAGCTATGATTATAACAGCTACCCTGTTTCTCGAATATCAAAAAACCAAACTGTATAGAAGTAAAAGAGAGATGAAAGAATGCAAGAATACAGAAGAAAAAGGGATAAGGTTGGGGATTGAGGGAGTGGGAGGGGAAAAGAATGTGATATGTAAATTTAAAAAGTTAAAAAAATGCAAAACAAAAAATAACAACTACTATGTTAGGGATTTATTATCTACAATCTGATTTCACCCACATGAGAAAGCTGGTCAATAAAGAGGCATTTCTGTTTCTGATTTTCAGATGAAATAGCAGCTTAGAATTTATAGCTCATAACTGCAAATCTGGGATTCAATAGCATGTGTGCCTCTACTACATTGAACTGCTTCCCACAGGCCTCTCTGGCCACCCATGATGAGTAATTTCTATTCCTCTTTGTTGTGGAATCCCATGATTCCCAGGGAGGTTTGGTCATCTTTCCCATTGCTGAGATAAAATACCTGACACCTGACCCAAAAAGAAAGGCTTAGTGTGGCTCGTGGTTTCAGAGGCTTCAGTCTGTGGTCAGCTGACTCTGATGCAGACACATCACGATAGAAGGTCGTGCCAGAGGACAGAATGCTGCTTAGACTGTGGCATCTGGGAAGCAGAGAGTACGTTGGAAAAATATGAGAGAGGAAGGAGCCACCAATCAGAGGTAGACCCCGAGGTCATGGCCCCATGACCCACATCAGTGCATGCAATAAGTACCTCTCAATATTTTTCCTAGAGCCAATGTAGTTAAGATTCATCCTCACATGATATGTATACACAACTGGACATTGTAACTCCTGCTAAGAGTGGAACCTCCAAATATTTTATTTCATAGAAATTGAGATGAGAGTGGTTGCTACCAGAGGCTGAAATGAGTGAGGGGGAGGGAAAGATTAGAAGAAGTTGGTCAATGGGTACTCTATTGTACCCACAAGAATAAGGGGTTCTGGTGCAGTAACTCTACCTGAGTAACAGCTGTGGTGACGTGTACTGTACATTTGAAAAATCTAGAAGACTTTTGAATGTTTTTCTCCCTAAGCAGTGATAAATGATAGTTACATTTAGCCTGATTATAACATCATACATACATTGAAGCATCATATAAAAATCCATCCAAATTAGTATGCAATGTTTTTGTGCTATCAATTAAAAATTTAAAAAATTTAAAAGTACATTTCTACCTAACTATATCATGATAAGGATTGCATGTCCTAATACAGAATTAAGAAAACCCTATAGAATAATGGTTGGGAGAGGACGAATCCAGTGCTGACTAGGTTACATGGCAAATTAAAGATACTTGTTCTGAGCATTCTGAGGGCCCTTTTAAGCTAGAGATACTAAAACCCTCTCTCTGCATCTACCTAAAAATGGAATAAGACCTGAGAGTGCTTGCAACTGCCTGGAGGTTTTGTTTTCCCAGTCCGTAAAGATAGCTATGTACTCTAGAGTTCTTCAGCTAACTGCTAGTTGGAAATTAACTGGTAGGCCTAGCTGTGTGTTTCAAGGTGAAAAATCTTGTATGTTGTAAGTTCGTAAAAGAAAATCAGAGTGAGAGCAGGAAGCCATTCTTTTGGGTGGAAGCAAGTCTGGAGATCCACCTTCTGGTGCCTCTGGCTTGGAAGGTGTATTAGTTGGGTTTTTCAAAAGGCAGAATTTACAGATTTTATAATAAAAATGATCTATTAGGAAGGCTTACAAATCCGAGGATAGAGATAGTCCAAGATGGCTGCTCAGCCATGAAGTAGATCTCCCGTCTGGGACTGCAGGACAGCTGGTGAGGTGAGAGTCTGCTGCAGATCTCGGTTGTTTGAAGAACAATGGCGAGGACTGGAGCCTGAAGATTGGCGACTAAAGAGCAGCTACAGGCAGACAGGCACAAGTCAAGTCTGGAGCGGATCTGTGATGAAGATATGAGACGTGTAGCAAGTCGGCGTTCGTAGATAATCGCGATGGCGAGAGCTTTCCCAGAGGAAGAAGCTGTGACAATCTTCCCTCTTCCTTCCTTTTATACTGTTTGAATTCCAGCTGGGCCTCCCGCATCTGGGTGGGTGCTCTTTCCTCATTGGCCAGCCCACAAATCACTCTCACTCTAATCCAGGCTGGTTCTCAATTCCCAATCTAGGTGTGGTTCCCAAACCCTAATCCAGGTGTGGTTCCTGATTGCTTCAAGTTGACATCATCTCTTCAACAGTCACAGAAGGGAAGCCCGAGGATTGGGTCCCCTCACTGCCTCTGGTGGGGATCATAGTTGGATAATATGGGGGCAAGTGTTGGTTGCTTCCAGCTGGGCGGTGGGAGGTGGGCGAAGGGGCATGACAGGTGGGGAAAGAGCAGGAAGACAGGGAGGAGGAGACAAGCTCTCTCCAAATTTTGTATCTACAGAGAAGTTGGAGGTCGAGTAAATAAATTTACCAATTACTAACATTTAGCCACAATTGCTTTCTCTCTCCTGTGTGTGTGTGTGTGTGTGTGTGTGTGTGTGTGTGTGTGCACACAATTTTCTGGACCAGTTTAAATGAAGTTGCAAAGACATCATGCTATTTCATGCCTCAGACTCACGCATCTCTTGAGATGAAGGGCGCTCCAGTGTCTTGTCACCCGGCAGCATACCTAAGTACAATGCGACAACAGTATACAGCACCTATTCAGGTTTCTTCAAGTACTTACAGATTTCTTTGGTAGCATTTTTAGTAGAGGGAAAGCATTTTAATAGCTTTTTGGGTAGAAAAGATTTTTAATAAGTTTGATTTTTTTCTTGAGAGCAGGAAAATCAAAGGTGCGAGAGAGGTACCAGAAGAAGAGTGTCTGGGATCTTTTGGGTATAAGTTAGTCTGTAAGACTCATTACTCTGATATCTGCTCTTTAACAAAGAAAAATATCTTCATGTGTTAGGTTATCAGACTGTTGCTTTCAATGTAGGGCTACACAAAAAAATCTTGAGATACTACAGTTTGTGTGTAGGAGGGTACATACATGTGTGTAAAAATTATGCAAGTCAATACATTTTGATTTTTATTTTGAGACAGGATCTGGCTAAGTTGTTAAGTTGCTCAGGCTGGACTTGAGAAAGTGATTCTCCTGTATCAGCCTCCTGGAATGCTGGTTACAGGCCTGTACCACCACACCCAGCTACTAATCGGCTACTCTTACTATTTAATCTGGCCTTTCTCAGATTTTTGACTATTTTCAGGTTCTTTTTTCCCCCCCATTTTATTGACATGTACAAGTGCAAAATTCAGGGTTTACAACGATCTTGAGCATTTTGTGCACATATATATCGTGGCAAGGTTACAAGACCTTCCACTTGTCTCTTTTCAGTCCTCCCCCTGGGCCCCTCCCCACCAGTTCCCATTGTTTTCCACTTTAAGTTCCGCGAGATAATTGTGATCTGGGTTTCTCATATCAGAGAGACCATTCGATATTTCACCTTCTGCTTCTGACTCGCTTCACTAAGCATGATGGTCTCAAGTTTATTCCATTTGCCTAAAAAAGCCTCCAACATATCTGACTTTAATAGATGCATCGTATTTCATTGTGTATAAATACCACAATTTGTGTATCCATTGGTCTGTTGATGGGTATTTTGGTGTCTTCCACTTTTTAGCTGTTGTTAGTTGTGCTGTTATCTTCACATTCTTAGGAAGCACTTAGATATTGGGCCCAGGGGTACAGGTTTGTAATCCCAGCACTCTGGGATACTGAGGCAAGAGGATCGCAAGTTCAAGCTGCCCAGCCTGGACAACTTAGTAACTTAGTGATACCCTGTATCAAAACCAAAAATACAAAATGGATTGGGGGTATAGCTATATGGGAGGCTCGGGGCTGGATCCCCAGGATCACATCAAGAACCAAAAATCATTTAGAGTAGTTGTTGAAAACACAGATCCCTGGCCTCGACAATCAAAAATTCTAGTTTAGTAGGCTGCGGGTAGGATCCAGAACAGTGCATTTTAAAAGAATATTACAAAGGATTTTCAACCTCTTTCCACATCATGTGACTAACTGATCCTCTTATGTATGACTTTGGAAGGATCTCATTAAGGTGAAAATCAAACACACTAAAACATAAGGGAAATGCAGGCAGGAATTTCCAATTGATTCCTTCCTGGGTTTAGCCTACTGCTAGAAAACCTTACCTAAACCTAGCGAGGGTCCCAGATCCAGATTCCAAAACAACAAAAGTTCCAGTCACGCTGTGTGTACTTCCTGGAATGGAGCCACTTTGGTGTCGCTGGGGCCACACTTGGAGTGATCCTTTGCCAACCCTCTGGATCCTCTCGTCTAACACGACTGAAGTAAAACCTTCCAGTGCTTTCTTAGGGGGCTAACTACATGCAAGGGCAATGTTAAAGCGTCTCAGAGACTTTGCCAACAGGCCTGGCACCTCAGGGATGTGGAACGTGTTTAAAGCCTTCCAGAGTTACCATGTTCTATCGGTTCCAGTGGTGGGAACTCGGGGGTTTGTGGGAGACCAGGACAGAACTCATAAGTCACACATTATGAAGGAAAGTTGATATTTAGAACTGAGCAAGATTTCTTTTTTCTTTCTTTCTTTCTTTTTTTTTTTTTTTGCAAGAAGTGATTAGAAGCGTAAGGGGCCTAAAGAGACTATTTAAAAGAGATATAAATATGCTTAGATGGGATTAGGAGTTAGAGATGAAAGATGAAATGAATTATCTCTGCATCTTGAGCTCTTTTAAAAAAATAAAAAAAGGTGATTTACTAAAATCTTTGCTACGCACAATTACTTAGAGTAGTGATGTCGTTGGGGAGGAACGAGCCAGCTGGCTGAGTGACAGCAATACACACTATGAAGTTATATCTGTATGGCAATATAGCTGTATTAATTAAGATTCGGATAGATTTACTAATATCTACTGGTCTATTAATACCTGTGCTCTGGTGAATTGGAAGAGTTTAAAAGCCCATAGGAAAGTATTTTATGAATTTCAAGATGTACATAGATTTATGAATAAAACTCAATAACATTTAAAATATCCCTGTACCATAACATAATATTTTTGAAATATGATACAAATTTTCCTAGGTCTTTCTTTTTCTTTTTCCTCACTAAGCTAAAGGACTCTTCATGAATGGGAAATGAAAGCAGAAAGCAGAAAGCAGAGAAAAAAGATGCTCTTTTCTGGATTAAGAAGAGAGAGAAAGAGAGAAAGGCATGGACTCAACTTGGGCAAGATTATTGACATAACCTCATGGTGTGATGGAGGCTTCCAACTGGCCCACAGGGGCCCAAGGCTCAGAGGGAGTGGAGGATGAAGTGAGATCCCAAGGGTCCACGGGGAACAGAGAGCAGGTGACAGGAGGGGACTTGGTGCAGGGTTGGCCAGTCCTGCCTGGGTAGACAGCAGCCAGCACCCTTCCCAAGTCTGCTCAGATGGGGCCGATCTGACCCCTGGCAAATGCCTTTTAGTCTCATTAATCTCAGGTAGACAACCTCTCTGAAAATGCTGTAGGAATAAGGTAGAACTCTGGAAAATTACTAAAAAGGACACCTCACGCCCGTACCTGCTGAGAAGTTGAATAATCCCACTTTGCCAAGATAATCAGGAGGCACAGTCCTTTCCACAGTGCTTCAAGGGTACCTTAGTTTCTCTGCTGTGGTTTTTGATTTGCATAAATACATTGGCACTGGAGTTAAGAGTGGATACTCAGTCTTTTGCAGTTTATTAACACTTGGCATGAAAGCCTCTTGCAAGATTAGCTTTTCTAAAATAAAGGTGAGATTACATCATTTCCAAAAGAAAACTTTTGGAAGAACCTACTGCCTCTGGGGCACCTCCCAAGCACCGTGTACAGCCCTCAGCCCTATTGCGTCCTCTAGAAGCCCTTGTGAGCACTCCTCACTACCTTCACACCGAAATCAAGTCAGTGCACTGGGTCAGCCAAGCCTCTCCCACCTCCTGTGTCTTCACCCTTCCATCCCTACGTCATGGCCTTCATCTGCCCAGAAAGCTCAAGCCTCCTTCCTTTCACCTGCAGTCCTGGTTCCCCAGCCCCATACACTCCTGTTCCTGCTGTCCAGAATGCACACGAAGCTGGGAAGAACCGTGCTAGTAGATGTGATAGACTTGGGTTTGCTAGCAGTGGAATGTTGGACAAATTAAAAGTCTGAGCACTCATGAATCAGGCAACACTTAGAAACGCAAGAGGCTCAGAGAGGTCTACCAGCAGCACGATCGGTGAGTTTTTACAGCCCAACACAGACATAAAGTAGTGATTGGCTACAGCTGGGCATTTGCCTTATTTGGACATGGTCTGATTGGTTAGCTTCCTGTGATTGGCCAGAGCTCAGCTATTTGTCACAAAAATAGATTCCTAAGTTAGGTTTGGTTTGTTTACATATTAAGTTAGCCCATAGTTTATTACATTGAAGCTCATAAGTAGAGAGACAACCTCAGGCCAATGGCCTTCTGCTTATTTAATTTAATAGGTCTCCACACATCTTCACGAGGACAGACCCCTCTGTCCAGTGGTAGAGGTTGTGCTTCCCGAGAGAACAGACAGTGCCCTCCTCACTGGCTCACTTTGGAAATGCTAAGACTGAAGAGTGCTCGTGCCTTTGTGCTTCTGAGGGGTGGCCATCTGGAAGCAGGGGGCCGGGGACATTTGTCCTGGGCAGTATCAGGAGCGGGCAGCAGGAGGAAGCACACAGCTTTTACATTCTGTGCTTGGCCTGAGCCTCTAGAACTGCGGGGTGTTCCAAGCTCTTTGCTGGTCTTACAGCTGGCACAGAGGATCGTGCACAGGAGTCACTCAGCTCTTGGTTGATTTCAATTGATGTGATGGGAAAGTAGTTACTGGATGTCCTGTGGATAAGATGGCATGTTCTCATACATGGTGAGAGTAATATCTTAAATGGGGTTATAGGAAATATTTCATATGCAAAGTTCTCTAATAATAGCATTTCACAAATGCTTGAAAGTACATCACAGGTTGTGTCTTCGTAGCAAATATATGAATAAAAATTGGCTATAGTTAGAACTGGATTTGTCTACCCAAACATAAGTTGAGGCACAGTCCTCAATGTATATGATGGTGTTGAGAGAAGATGGAGTATGTAAGAGGCAGTTGGGATCAGAAAGGATCCACCATCATCAATAAATTTTTTTTCAAGGAAACAGGCTGTGGGCATTTTTCCCTTTTGTCTTTCCTCTTGACATTCCTGCTTCTTCTCCCACTTTTCACCACGCGTGGAGCAGTGCATAGCCCTCACCAGAAGCTTAGCAGATACCAGTGCCATACACTTGGACTTCCCAAACTGTGAGCCAAAACAAGCCTCTCCTTTGTGATAAATGGCCCAGGATCAGGTACTCCACAACAGCAGCAGAAAGTGCGCGGAGACCCCATCTATGCATTGTCTGTGTACCAGCTCTGCCCAGAGCCCAAGGATGACCAGGTTGTGGGAAGGAAACACAAGAAGAAAACGTAGGCGTTGCAGATACACGGAGACCTGCTTGTTCTTCCCAGCCAGTTCTCGGGGACCAAGAATATCTGAAGGTGAAGGAAGCGTGGGATGATCTCCAGGGACAGGAAGGAGGCACCACGGCGCTGAAATCTGTGGCTATTGGCATCACGGAGCCCGAAGTGAGCGCGTGCCTTTGTTCTTCCGAA
This sequence comes from Ctenodactylus gundi, assembly GCA_004027205.1. Taxonomy (NCBI): domain Eukaryota; kingdom Metazoa; phylum Chordata; class Mammalia; order Rodentia; family Ctenodactylidae; genus Ctenodactylus; species Ctenodactylus gundi. The sequence goes on from PVKB01002049.1 coordinate 24,084, forward strand.
GGGAAGGTCATCAGAGGGGAGGGGAGGTTCCTCCTGTGCAGTGTCAGGAGCGGGCAGCAAGAGGAAGCAGTGAGCTTTTCCATCCTGTGCTGGCATCAGGCCCCTGAAGCTAAAGATGTTTCAGGTCTTTTGCTTAAAACCCAATTGAGTCATATTTGGCCAGAGAGAAGCTCTGCAGCAGGGGAATCTGGCAAAATGTCACATTCCTTTTCCACAGACAGAGTCACATTTCTGTAGATTGAGGACAGTGAGGATGGTGAAGTGGGCTCAAAAACAGAGGCGCAAAACCTACATGTCTGTCCACCCTCAAGTCTCCCTGTCCTATACCTGGTGCTCTGTGTGACAGTATGTGAAAGTCACCAGGGCTAGGATACAGTCCTAATCCTTAAAGATCTGTGCAGCTAATGCAAAGAAAGCTCTATTATGCACCTGTAATCAGTCAACTATAATACTGAAGGAAGTTAAATGTCAAAACAAATGCTGTCCCTGGCTGCTTTATTGCTTGCTTGGTTTATGGTATATTCCGGAATGCAGGCCCAGGTTAAGGCGAACAGCATCCAGGGGGAGACCTCGATTCCTCAGCCACTCTAGGCTTTAGTCTCCCACCCTAGCCACGCCTGCCCTTTGAGTATTGTCAAGGCCTTGGTGTGGACACAATCCTGTGGGAATAGCGCTTCTGCTGGGAGCAAAGCCGGTGTGGAGGCCATGGGAGCAGGAAGAGAGAGGGGGGGGGAGAGAGAGAGAGAGAGAGAGAGAGAGAGAGAGAGAGAGAGAGAGAGAGAGAGCACGCAGGGAGACAGTTTCCAGCTCAGCAGCCACACTCTCACTGTGAAGCATTATGGAAACACTTCTGACCTGCCTGATGGACTCAGTCCCCAAGATCAACAGTGTGTCCCTTGCACACTTTTGGAGTAGGTCTGAAGGTATAAGGTTTTGCACACACCCTAGAGGGTGGTGTTGGTCTGTATGTGTCTGGTTATATCAAACCAAAGACTGGCTGTTTCGTAATTAATTTTTCTCTTTTCTCTATCTTGATTTTCAGCTTTTACCAAATTTTTTATTTCACCTTTGCTATCCCAGCCTTCTTAGCATTATGTCCATCCCCACCTTTTCTAAAGCAACACAAATATTTTTTAGGACTTGACATTTAACACTTGAGAATAGAGGCAAAAAGGAGAGAGAGAATTATTATCTATGTGTAAAACTCACCCTGGACAAGGTTGAGGTGATCAATGGAGCAAAGCCACTTAAGTATTTTTCATGGTCCTAAACTCATGTCTGTCCTGACTCAGGGAGGCTGAGGCAGGAGGATTGCATGTTTGAATCTATCCTGGGCCATTTAGCCATTTAATGACTTAAAAAGACTCTCTCTCTCTCTCTCTCTCTCTCTCTCTCTCTCTCTCTCTCTATATATATATATATATATATATATATATATATATATAGGATTGGGTATGTAGCTCAGTGGCAGCATATCCTTGCGTTCAATTTTCACTGCCAGAAAAATAAATAAGTTAATAAAGAAAGGGAAAGGGCCGGGATGTAGTTCAGTAGAGGTTGCCCCTAGGCTCAATTCTCAGTACCAAACAACAACAAGGAAACCAAAGCCCCAAACACCCCAGGGCCGCTCTAAGTCACAAGGTCCCAAGGGGCTGAGTGGGGATCTCCAACTGAGGAAACAGGTGCCATAACTATAATTCTAAGAGAAGAGCAGCTTTCTCTGTTGCTACTTTTTTTCAGTTTTACCTGATCTTGACGCCAGCACAGCTCCCAGCAAAGGACCAGATGCTTCTGGATTTTGTGCCAGGGCCTGGGAATCCCTTCCTATTTGGGGGCTCGCGGTGACACTCATCTCCTTGTCCCTCCTTCCTTTCCTGCTGGCCTCTGAGGGGCTGCAGAGGGACCCTGTCCCATGGCAGCAGGGGGAGCACAGACTGCACTGCTGGCTCATGGCTGCTGCAGAGGCTGCCCCAGAGTTACCTTGGGCTAATCCCAGAATTCAGAAGAAAGTGTGGACTTCCTTCACAGAGGCTCTTCCCCTCATGTGGGTTCTGGATGTCACTGAGAGTGGGGAGGAAGAGCCTGTGTGTCTTCTGGCTCCCACTGTTTTTTTCTGACATCACTGAGGGTTGAGGGTGGGTAGGGCGGGAATGCAACTCTCTTAGCTTGGAGTAATACTTGATGGTCCTTGAAAACAACGACTGCCAGGCTTCATTCCTGTGCTCATATTTATTAATTCAGTACACTCGTGCTGAGAGCCTGCCGCGGATGAGGTCATCACGGACGGCGCAAGTTGGGGAACTGAAGAAGCCTCACATTTTCCTGGTCGACCCTCATTCTTTAGAAGATGGCACAGGACTTGAACCCCTGGCTCCTGAATGGAAGGCTTCCAGCTGCAACACATCAGATGCTCAGAGTGTGGCTGCAGCAAGTAGCAAACAGGGAAGGGCCTTCCGTTGGGGTGGGCTGTAGGGGTCAAGGTGGCAGGCAGGGAAATGACCTTCCAAGATCTTATGGTAGGGTCCAACTGCTTCCACAGCAGAGAAGAATTTGCAAGAATGTGGCAGAGCGCGTGGCGGGGTTTGGGGCCACTGTTCCAGTCCCAACAGAAACAATGGGTAACAGGCAGAGGAAGTAGGTAAGTCGGGTGAAGTAACCAGAAGGCCTGATCATGAAGATGAGTGGGAAGGAAACCATGGGGCCTCCACACAAGGGTGATCCAGAGTGCGCAACCATTCCCCTGCTTAGAACCTATACCAGATGCAGCCACGTAGGGAGCTTCCCGCGAGCCTGGCTAATGAAGAGGATCACTTGCCAGTTTTTCAGCTCCTGGACAGAGGGGCAGTGGGCAGTGTCAGTCCTCTTTGGGACTGCCCACACCTGCCCGGTACAGTGGCATGGAGGCTCCACCATCTTGCTGTGTCCTAGAAACCACCCCTGTGTCCTAACTAATACCAGCAGCGTGAGAGAAAGCTCATTCCACTTTCCTGCCTAGCTGTTGGGACCAAGGCAGCCATAGTTGGTCATCTGGCCAGAGTGTGGAGGATCCTAGACGGGGCCCTGCTTCCTGGAGGAAGTTGTGTAACTAGAGAACTGTGCAGAGAAACTTGGGAAGGAGAGCCAACAGAGCCATCCCTCTGCATCTCCTTGTCTCTAGCAATTACCACAGTTTCAAATTCATATCAGAAATTGAGTGGCCCCAGTCCGTGGACTTATTATCTTTAATTCTGAAACTAGTACCTTCATAGATATGTATCAACATTGTGTTTGTTCTAGTAGAAAACAATTCCGAGATGCTCCGATTAGGGCCAATATAAAGGGTCATAAATAAGTTAGAAATGTATTTTTCCTCCTTAAGTAATGGTGCAGGGCTGATATGATGACTTCATTGTGTTGGGAATCCTGGGCCTTCCTGTCCAGCTCTCTGCTGTCCCTGAGATGCTTGTTCATTGAACCTTCCATGAAAGTTCACCACCATCTGCACATAAGTTATCTGGATGGGTGGAAAGAGGAAGGGGAGGCCATGCTGCTCCCTTTAGAGTATGACCCTGTAGGTGACTGTGTCACTTCTGCCACGTCTATTGTCCAGAGCATGGCCTCTTCCTAGCAGCAAGAAGGCTGGGAAATCTATTCTCCATTCTACAGTTGTTCTTCCAGCTGAAACCAGGTATTCTCTTTGGAAAAAAAAAAAGATATATTGGAAGATGATGAGCAGTCTCTGAAAACTCGTACTATAGATTCCAAATGACTCCCAAAGACCCATGCACTGAAGGCCTGCTCCCTGAAGAGTACTTCTAGGAGGCTGTGGAACTGCAAGGGGAGGGGGCCTAGTAGGAGGTCTTCAAGTCACTGCAGAAGTGCTCTAGAAAGGATAGGAGACTCCAGTTGAATTCCTTTTCATCTCTTTTGCTTCATAATCATGAGGTGAGTAGTTTTGTTCCAGTACACACTTCCACTCGAAGGTGCCCCTCAGACCCAAAGCAATGAGGCTAACCAAGCACACACTGACCCCTCCAAAACTGTGAGCCAAAATGAATTTCTTCTCTCAAGCTATTTGTTTTACTGGTGGAAGCTGACTAACACAGCCTTATGCTGCCTACTCAAATGTTCACATGCATTCTTCTTCCTTCTGCTTTTTCCTGAAGGCCTCACTTAGCTCTTCCCCGAGGAAGGCCACCCTGAAGTGCCGTGGAGTCACTGAGCTCTGGATGATGTGTCATCCTCTCTGTCACTTCTTGATGAGGTCCCTTACACAGTGAAACTAGCCGTATTTCCTTCTTACACTCAGTATACAATGGTCACGAAGGATTAGATTCATGACAGTAAAAACCCCCACCAAGAAAAAAAAAAGGGACGAATGAGAAACACACAACAGGTGTCGGTCCATAACAATGGCCAAATCTTGCCAAGAAGAAATAGCCACAGACCTTTATCCTGGTGGTACAGGCATGTCCATGGTAAGCACCCTGTCACCCTCTGCTGAGAGGGAGCCTGAGCCACTGACAAATACACAGGGCAGAGCGGATGCTTGAAAGCTTCACCTGAGAGTAAGACATTGCTTCATGTCTCCTTGCCAGCAGAGAATCCTCATCCTGAGTCAGGCAGTGCCTTCAAAAGCCTTTTCAAAAACACCACGGTTCAAAGAGATTAGCTCACAGCATTTTCATTCATCAGAACCTTTTGATTTTGAGTGAGATAAATTCAGGTCATGGCAGCTCAGGTGAAAAAGGGAGGCCATGGCCCGTGGAGCCCAGTGGTAGGATCGAGGCCTCAGGATTGATGGGACTGATGCAAGCCCATCCCTGGGCCTTGAGGTCCTCCTGGCTGTGCGGCTGTCTGTGTGCCAGCATCCTGCTGTCATACCACTGACTTGCCTCATCCATGTGGTGGGGAACATGGCTGCTGGTGGCTCCCAGATACTCCTACATCATGCTAGCATCCATCTTCTTTCATTTAGAAACCAATTTCTCACTCTGAACGTTATTATTATGTATTACAGATGTTTACTAATAAAAAGAGTAATTTGACAAAAAATAGAGGAAAGGCTGATTGGCTGCCTTGGGTCAGGGTGCATGCTGTGATTGACAGCTCTGAGAAAGCGCATGGTGGTAGCATGGTGTGGATGTCACTTCCTGGTGTCATGGTTCCTGTGTTACCTGTGTTCCATCCTTTCTCTTGTTTTGGGGCTTGGCCAGCCTTTTTTCCCACATGGGTGACAACTGATGCAGTTAATTTTAGTGGCATTTGAACTGTCGCTTTCCAAGTTCAGCAAGGATACACACATGTCAGGTAATAATCCTCCTCAGGCCCATGAACCAGTTAACACTGCTAACAGGCAAAACCATTATTAACACGCTGCCACTTTCCCCACTCCGCAGCCCACGGGCAGCCTGAGCTGGCTGATTGATATTCAACCCAATAAAGCTGATCTGGATAAACTCTCCCGGTCTCCAAGGACATCATTCTAACTGCAAGGGCTTTTTTAAAAGTTAAAGTAACTTTAATATCTTTGCAAGAATATTCTTTCCAACTATGTTAATTAGCACGTCTTCTGTTAAGAGATTGTGGACAAACAGAATTCAAAGCCTCGGACCCTCAGTTAGCTGGGGACCTTGATGGAACGGGGTTGCCCGTCCTACCTACCAGCTTGGAAAGCCTCAGTGGTTAATTCAAGCATCCAGGAGGCTAACAAGGAAAGCAAGCAATAAAACTCCAGACCGACGAGAGGAAGCTAGCGAAAAATAAAAAATGGCAGGAAGGTTCCCAACCCATCTGTAACCCATTAGAATGTTGCGAACAGGTTTCCAGGATATTTTCCTAGTGTTGTTTTCAGCTTCTGTGCTTGTTGGGAAGAGCCCATTTGGGAACAAGGACACTATAGTTGAATAAATGAGCTTCTTTTAGGCACAACAGGCCCTGTCTGGTATTACCAGTGAAATTGCATGTAAGAACAGCCAATTGCTAATGTGCATGTGCCCTTAAAAACAAGTTCCATGAAACTGATTTATTAAAGTTGAAATGTATTTAAAATTGAGAATAAAGCAAGGAGGTGGCCTCATGAAGAAGACTGTTTATGTTTGCCCACGAAGCTCTCCAGTTCTCTCCCACTGGTGGGTGCTAAGAGTGCTAAGGCTCTAGAAGTGAGTCAGTGGTAGGGAGGAGAAAGCCTTTTGAACATTTTCCATATGCAAAGATAGCATATATTCTTACTGGGTCCCATAAATCCTGGCCTAAAATCAGAGGATTAAATATGTAAGCTGGGCACTACTTCTGTCCCTCGACAAGGTCCCTTAGTTGTTACAAAATTCAGCCAGAGTCATTAAGGAGTATTAAACTAAGGTTGCATTTCATAACTAGGAAATTTAAGTCATATTGTCTAAATTTTTAAAATAAGGGATTTGAGGCTGGGGAGGGGGTGGTGCATAACTGTGATTCTAGCACTTGCCTAGAAAGCACAAGGCCCTGGGTTTGATCCCCCAGTACTACATAAAAAGTGGGTGTGGTGGCACGATCCTATAACAGCACTCAGGAGGCTGAGACAGGAGGATTGCTATGAGTTTGAGGCCAGCCTGGGTTACATAATGAGTTCAAGATCAGCCTGGACTACAGAGCAAACCCTGTCTCAAAAATAAAATGATGAAATAAAATAAGGGACTTGCACTTTCTGAACTAGAAAAATATCCCATTTTAGAAAATGGTGAAATTGTGGGGAATGATCATCAAACAAGCTTCTCTTAGAAGGCATGAGAAGAAAGTATCTGATTCCTGTTTTAAAATGGTACCCATTTAAATATGTTTTAAGATCTGTCTCCTGGGAGAAGATGGGAAGTGTGGGATCTTTTAAAAATAGATATCAGGATGATTTTGAAACGCAAAAATTTATATAGAGAGAGGGTAAATTTTCTCAGAGTGTAGACAGCACACCGACCCAACCTCCTCTTCCCTCACCCCTGCTTTCTGACATTTTGGTTGGAGAATGCCTTCATTGCTTACAGGAGAAACAGCATGAACTTTGAACTCTGACATTCTGTTAAACTCTGGGACGTGCCTGTGACAGGAGTGTGTGCCTCTGGTTAACGTGCGTCACTTACCCGCTGTGACTCCACGGTTGAGGACATGATCAAGCGAAGAGCTACGGGCCAGTCAGTAAGTGCTGCTGCGATGGCTATCCTCACGACTGTTGCTGAGGCGGAAGCCCACCCGGGGCCAGGGCCTTGCTGACGTCGGGGATTGGCCCGGTAGTTGTGGTGGAGCCTCCTCTCCCAGCCAGGTGGGGCAGCAGCCCTTCCCTCGCGTGTGGAGCTCTGAAGAGATGGCGTGGGCTGTTTCCATCAGCTCTGCTGGATTGGGAACAGGCTCTCCTCCAGCCACCTGTCAGGGAATGCCTGAGCCAGAGAAGAGGCTCTGTCCTGCCGTCAGCTGTTTGCTATTTTTCTCACCTGCAGGGCTCTAGGCCAAACTCACCGAGGGTTGGCACAAGGAAGGTGAGAAGAGAGCGGAAGCATCTGGCCTCAGGGAAGTCTGTTGCCTTTGCATCGAGTTTTGTCCCTCGTGCCGCCTGTCCGGTTTCCAGCCAGCCTTGCCCTTGGGTCCCCTTTCGGGCGCTGCCCGCTGCCTGTGCTGTCTCTCCGTGACCTGCCTCTTTGGGCTGCTGCGGTTCTCAGCACCCTTCACCTGGCCTCGGCATCTCTTGCCCGGCTGCTTCGTGGAGCTGCCATCTTGGACGTCATTCGCTTATTCAGCCTCTACTTTCTTACTGCTTTGGTCTGTCTCGCTCCAGCCTTTCCCTATTCAGGGAGAACTCCTTGGAGCCAACCAGTTAACGCGTGCTAGTGACATAGTGAGTCTTGTGTGGAAAGAGGTGGATTGGCTCACTCATGCAGATCTGAATTCAAATCTTTGCTCAGTGCCTCAGTGCCCTGGGGCACTCAATATGTGTAACCGTATCCCAGATTCTTTCAAAGGCAAAAAAAGTCACAAAATATCTGTCATAAGTCCCAGGTAAGTGGAGCAACATGTGACCATGCCTAATCACATCAGGGTGCATCAGTTAGGGCTGGTAGGGAAACAGAGCCAACAGGAGAGGTTGCTAGAAAAGAGATATGGAGATAGCCTTGTGTCGTGGGTTTGGGTCTGGAATGCCCCCCATTAGAAGGTCTGTGGAACACACATGGATTCCATGTGCTGTTAAGAGGTGGGGCCTGGTCAGGGGGAAGATTACAGGGATGTGGGGGAGGACAGGCATGTTGTAGGTTAGTTTATAGGTGTGTGGCCTGAAAGGACATAAAGTCCTTCTCCAGTTTCTTCTGGAGGTCCCTGATTCTTCTTGTGAAGCTCTGAGCAGCTGTTCTTCTCTTCAGACCACCTGTGAATAGACTGAAACCTGAAACTCTGAGCTAAAATAAACCTTTTCTCCCTTAAGCTGCGGATGTCAGGTATTGTGTCCCAGCAACAAATAAGTACCTAGCACAACTGATTATATGGAATTCGTCCACACAATTAGGGAGGCTGAGAAATCTCCACAGCAGCAGTCTCAGGGCCCAAACCTCAAAAGAGTCAATGGTGTGAGCTCGAGTCCACTCCTGAAGGCAGAAGAAAACCAAAGCCACGGGTTAAAAACCATAAGGCAGGGAGCAAATTTTTTCTTATTTAGATTTTAGTCCTATGTAGACTTTCCACAGATTAGATGAGACTCACCTACCTCTGCGTGAACAATACGCTTTACACAGTCTAACTATTGGTTCAAGAGTTAATCTCATCCATAAACACCCTCGGAGACATCTTCGAAGAGTTTAACCAAATATCTGGGCATCCTATGATCCTATGAAATTGACACATGAAATTAACCATGGGGGGAGGTGAACAGCAGAACCATCACTGATAAAATGTCATAACAGACCTAACTCTGCAAATCAACAACTGTTCAATGCTAACTGATGTTATCCAAATAAGATCAAGATTTATCTAATAACAGTTTGCTGGTGCCTTTCTGGATGTCCCATTCAGAGAAAGGATCTTTCTCTTTCTACAAAACCAGCCTACATTTTAATGCTGGAATTCAGATTGAGCAGTGTGGTGACAGACATGGTAGGTGACGTGGGCCTGCTGGGAGGACATGTTTCCAGGCTCACACTGCCACCCCCAAGCTACCCGCAGAGCACACCAAAGCCACTCTAAAGTCAGTTTCATAGAGTTAATAGATACCTTTAGCACTTTTCTCTTCAATTCTTTTTTTTAAAATTAAACTTATTTGCTTTAACAGTCTTATAGATTATTAAATAGGCCAATTAATCTCATTTGAACATTTTATTCAACAAGATTACTTATATATGAGAAATTGGATGCAGTCTAGCAAAATCTTCATTACTTTAGAAGGCATCTGGAATGAAAAAAAATCAAAATTTCCAGCTTTCATAACTCAGACCCCCCCCCCCCCCACCAACCAAGTACCCACAAAGCTTCATAGCAGTTTGTTGTGGTAGTAACTTTTCCTGGGGAGAAACCAACGTTTATTTGCCCCAGATAGAGCATAGCAGACAGGCTGACGTGATGATTACACTGAAGACTAACGTGGGAACTGATGAGTTTATTGGGGTTACTTAGAGGAGTATGAGGGGTACTGCAGAAGCACAGGCAAGGGGCTACCTAAAGGGGCACGGCTGAGGGGCCCCTTACAAGCCTATGAAGCCAATTGTGTCACTCAAAAGTCCGCCCCCACATAGGTGATGCCTTACGGAGCCTGCATACCCCCTGCCAGGACTATCTGCTTGGCCTAGTACTGCTTATTTCTTTCAGGGGCCTCTTCTTTGGACTTTTTGGAGTGGCTGAAGCTCTTTCTCATTTGGGCCATCTCCTTCCTGCCTCTAGGGACTGCTCCTTGCTTTCTGGATGATGACAGCAAGGACTGTTGCCTAAAGACAACTGTATGGGTTAGACTTTTCTTGTAAATCACGTGCTGCACCTGCAGATCCACCTAATGACCAGTGGCTTAGGCTGAGGTACAGGAGGGGCTCTAAGCCAAGAGGCTCCTCCTAGCTACTTCTACTATGTGCAACTGCTAACAGAGTCTTGTGAGCCCCTTTCTCCCTCCAGTGGGGGAACATCTCAGTTACGCAGCAATAAACACCACTGAGGAAACCAGAACGACTCTCCATCGATACGGCAGAGGACTCGCTATGCAACAGAACTATAGAGACCTGGGCAATGCAAAGCAAGTCAAACCCTGTGTATTAGGAATAAGCCTCCTGTCCCTCCTTCAGACAAGGTATGCCTAGACTATTTAGGATTCTACTTTTTTTCTGCCTCTGAGTTCCTAGGAGTAGAGTTTAGATTATATAATAAAGCTGACTACAGAGAAGCTCACCTAGCCAAACATTTAATATTGGGTTATTACCCAAGCCTGACTGTTAGAAATAGACATTGACCCTACTCCTGGCTGTGTATCATTGGAAAACCAGTGGCATATCTGGTCTGAGAACAGGCCATGCTTTTGTGTGCCTGCATGGGACCCTCACTGAGTCCCAAGGTGTACTTTCAGGGAGCCTACTCCACAGCCTTAGGAATGAAAAGTTGTGTCTCCAAACCTACTCCTCATGAGAATCTCTTCCACCGTTAACACCCATAAAGGTCTCCAAAAGCGACCAAGGCAACTTTATGACAGAGATGAATGTAAGCAATACCCTGCTAAGTATATCCATTAATCATCATTTTTAGAAATTTTTTCACAAGCACTTTGCCCCTTTATTCTGTGCCTCGAATGAAGTTATTTAGTGAACTACTGAAGTGATAGCAGGTGGTTTAAGCCTGTGTCTCCTACGGATTCAGCCGGGTACTGAAGGAAGTCAGAACGCAGGCTGGTGGACCGGCTATTCTTTCCACGGCTGTGTCATTCTCACAAAGCAAAGAATCACTGAAAGGCACTTAACAGGCAGCCACCTGCACACAGAGCTTGTACAACATGGCCACGTAAGAAGCAGAGAGGTGTTGGCTCTGCCAGTGTGTGCTTCATTTTCCGACTTTCGAAAACCTAGCAGATGAGACTTCCGCTCCATCGGGGAGGTTGGCTGCGGTAGAAGTACTGTTGCCAGTTCATGATGTGCAATTCCTTGTTTTTTTCTCCCCCTTTGTGCTCCTGAAAGGTTTTGTAGGTGGGCCATATTTTAGTTTTGAATGCTCAAATGGTTGAAATGTATTTGTGTGTTTATCTGTGTGTGTGTACTGATGTGTCTACCCATCTGTGGTGGTTAGGATCTGGAGTGTCCCCCAAAAGTCTCATGTATCTTAATGTTATGGATTGTCTATGGAACCATGTGATGTTGGTGGATTGGGGTCTGGTGTAGAGGGGTGGATTGCAGTTAAGTTAGGATTAACGGTGTGTAGTGGCCACACCTGGATGCAGGAGAGACTGGTTACGGGGCGGAGACCTGAAAGGATACATAAGCTGCAACTGCCTTCCTGGAGGACGGGGGTTAGTCTCAACTAGCCTCAACTTGTCTTCCTGTTGGTCCGAGGAAGCTGCCTCCACCTCTCTCTCTCTGTCATGTACTTCAATTGTTTCTGACCACCCCTGAATGGAGTGTGACCTTTGAGACTGTGAGCTAGAATCGTTCCTTTCCTAAGTTTGTGGATGTCAGGTATTGAGTCACAGCAACGAAAAAGTAACTAAGACACCATCTGAGCACAGGATGTACAACAGCCACTGTTACTTAAGTTTCAGCAACTGTCTGCCATTGTCCTAATCTAGGCCTGGAGATCTTAAACAACACAATGTGTGACTAAGAACCCATGAGAAGGTCTGTAGGTCTAGCAGTGGTATCCATTATGATGGGTCTCAGGGCTCTTTGAACTGCCACATCCTTTCCCCACGGAAATAGTTTTTACTGCTATCACCTTTAAACTTTGAGCTGTAGTGGCTGTTGATTCCGCTTCCTGGGGACTCAGCTCTGGCTCCACATGTGGATCAGCTTGGCTCCTCCAAGTGCTAGTGTAGGTTGCCTGTCACATTGGTTTACTATCCAAGCTCACTGCCATATTGTAACCTCTGAAAACTCTTGTTGAAAGATGGCTGTGAATTCCTGCCTGGGTTACCTGGAGAGTTCAGGACCAGCCTGGAATACACAGTGAGATATTGGTTCAAAATAAACAAAATCCCAAAGCTCTAGTCGGTTCTTCCAGTGAACTGCAAGTTGCTTGCCTTCTGGCGCCTGTCTTTGCGGACCCAGAAGTGTCTGTCTGGTGAGAGACCCCAGCCAGGGTCACCATTCTCTGCACTCTCATGTCCTGCAATTAGGTCCATCCTGTGACTCTGCCATGCATGGTTCACTCAGTTCCTGAATTCCATGGCTCCAACCAGGTGCCGAGAAAACAGAGCAGAGCTCCAACAGGTGTGTTCATTATTGCCATGAAATTTGACTCCAGAGCTCTCAGGTCGTGCAGATTATGAGCTCGATTGGCCTTAATTCTTTGTGGGGTTTTCTTCATTTTGCTTGTTTTCTAAAAAGACATGCCTAGATGGAGGCAAACGAGCCGTGGTTATGAAGCATTAGGAATAACTTACTCTATATAAGAAGCTACTAACAGTCCTATGGCCTCAGAATCTTGTGCTGATCAAATTCACTATATCACCCATCCCTTTGCACAAACACATTGGCAGTGCAAGTATCCCATCCTAGAGGGCTTATGTAGAGCATGGAGGAGAGAGTGCTTGGCCAACTATTTGCAAATTTGGCTCTGAGCTTTCCCTCCTAGGTTACCTTTACAGAGAAACAGAATCAGAGCCACTCGGGAATCCTAGAGGTGCCTAATGACTCTCCCTCCCCAAATGATGAGGTCTCCCTGAAGCCTTCTGGACCATTCTCGGTGACAAGGATCGTAAGGTGAGCAACAGCGTGCTTTTCTTGCTTTCTGCTCCTTGTCCTGTGACTCTTCTCTCTTCCAGCAGACACACCCCCAGACCTCTTAGCCTTTCCTCCTGTGCTTCCTCAGCTGCTTTCCCTACTCTCTTTATTTCTGTTAAATGGAAGCAGCCAGAATATTCTCTGTGCTCACTGTCAGTGGCCTACTACGCCTAGAAGAGAGCAGGAACATCACTGAACACTGCCCAGTCACTCAGAGTGCTGCCACTTGAGTCGCTCCTCTCTGTGGAGGGAGCGGGTTTTGACCTCCACAGCGGGAATTCCAACTCATCCTGAGTGTCTTCATCTTACTTGATGTTAAGCAAGTGAAAAATATCTTGGGATCAGTTCTCTCATCTCTCAAGTGACAATAATTTTATTTCTCTGTCTACCACCCTTTCCTGCTGTGATGGTACAAGGGTGAGAGGTGGGTGCACCAGACAAGGAGCAGAGGATGCAGGCTATTGTTGTGGGTGCAGTGTGAAGGATGCAGGTGCCAGCTTCACGGGCCCTTTCACATCATTGGCGGCAGCGTTGACACGAATTGTGAAGAATTATTTGGTTCTATCGAGACAATGAGCTCTGACGGACTTGGAATATCTATCTTGGGGTGTGTGGGTGTGGGTGTGAGTGTGGGTGTGTGTCTGCGCACAGACGTGTAACATCGTTCTTGATGCAGACCTGTTATACATATGCAGAAAATATTGTCATTATTTGTTTATTGACATCTGAGCACATATAAATCAATGATCCCATTCACACCCCCCTCAAAGAAAGCTTCTTTCTAGGAAAGAAGTGTAGGAGCATTAAGTTCCACAGATGGCCTTCGAGAGGACCTTAGGCCAAGGTTGCAAATTCTGGTACTTGCAGGGTCCCCTCATTAACATCGGTGAGGACCTGGATGTGGTGCACGGCCTTGAGGAAGGCCATGGAGGTGGGTGACCTGAGGGGCATCATCCCCATCATCCACAGCAGCAAGCAAGCCCCAGTCATGGTTTGCCAGACATGAAAGTGCGCTCTGTGCTGCCAGAACAGTCTCCTTTTATAGAGAAGCTAAAAATCTGGCATTTTGTATAAAATACTCCATTAAAATGTTGACTCAATTTAAAAAATAACTGTGGATTCAACAAGACACATCTGCGGGCCATATTCAGCGTCCAGCTGCCAGTTAGCGACCTCTGTTCTAGATGCCACTAGAAAAGGGAAAATCAATGCTTGTTAACAAATGCTTGCTAAGTAAGACCCACAGACAGTTCCTGCTCACCCAAAGCCCCAGGTGAGCAGACAGATACATACATACCTATGGGAACCTTGGGTCACAGCAAAGGGTGACTACTACAGGACACAAAGGCTATGGAAATAGTGTTTGTCACAAGAGAAGTACAATTAGAAGGCCATGGGGATTTTTTTTAGGGGAGTCTAAGGATGGTGGTTGTGGGGAAGAGTGGGTAATGGCAGGCATAGTGTTGGAGGGAGGGTTAGGGACTGGAAGGCTATCCAGAAAGGGAGTATGTGGGGCAGACACTAGGTGGGAAGTGCGGCTTTAACCTATGGCGGCGTGAGCCGTCTAGTCTGCTTGGTGCTTAGTGAGTGGTGAAGGAACAGAACCTTCAAGGGCAGAATGAGAAGTGTCAAGTGGCAGAGGACTCAGCAGCCACAATGCAGATGTCTGGGCTTACTTCAGCAGGTGATGGAAGGGGCTACACTGACTGGGGGAGGAACCTCCGCTGAAAGGCACCCAGTGCTCAGGGCAGGACACCATGGACACTCACTACCGAGGTTAGTGATTTAAACTACAAGGGTGGGCGTGTCATGAAAGGCCAAAAAGATACGGGGAATGGGGTGGTAGGGTGAGTGCCGCTTCCCATCAGGTTGGCTGCAGAGACCTGAAGAAAGTAAGCACACAATGGACAACTGCTCTAAGTGGAGAAAGGGAGGAAGGAGGAGCTGGGTGGTGGGGACGGCAGAGGCCGGCAGTGAGTTGGGTTGGGTGGTCTTGAGTTCACAAGGCTGCAGGAGCACGTGGTTCTGGTGTGAGGCCCTGGGGTCACTGCCAGTGCAGAGAGGAGCAGCAGGGAGGGGGATTTTTGTCGACGGAAAGAGGGAGCAGAAGCAGAGAGGGGAGCAGGAGGTGGGAGGAGGGGAGACACACGGATGTGTGGTAGGAGGTGACGGTGTCCTAGTCCAGGAGTGACAGGCAGCGTGTGAGGACGGGAGGATGGGGCTTCTGACACGGGAGGAGCAGAGCCATCTGGGTGCTGAATCCTAGAAGGTGCTCACGCTAGGAACAGGAGGAGACGCCCAGGAGGGGACTCCTGCATGGACAGGAGGAGAGCCTGCGGCACCCAGGAGCCTGGAGTGGGAGGGGTGAGGGCTGGCTCGGCCCAGCTGCCAGGGGTACGGCGGGCCAGCCCGACAACCTCGCTTTCAGTGGTCACTCAGTAAGCCATCCGCCACCAGCCCTCCACTGTCCCTCACCCCAGTGGCCACCTACCAGTGGCACTTGGTGTCACCACTGCTCCTCAAACACTCTCGTCTGTTGCCATGCGTGACACCAGACACAGACCTGTTCGTCCTGTGTCTCCAGATCTTCCCCCTCGGTCTCTCGCCTTACTTCTCTGACCATTGCTAAATATAACTGTTACTTAGGACTGTATCCCTGTTCCCAGTTTCCTGTTTCCGTATCCATGGACTTGCTAATGGCGTCCAGGTCCTACCGCTAAGCCAGAGAGCTCTGTCTGAGCTGCAGGTTCACTCTGCCACCCCGCCATTTCCACCTGGTGTCCCACAGCTTATCAACAAACTCAACTCCCAAATTCAGCTCTTCTCTCCTGCCCCTCCACTCCCTTGCTCCTCCCCTGCACGCCCACTCCCTCCTTACTTCTCTACAGCAGCAAATGACACCGGGGACTCAGCTCCCCAGATAAGAACCCTGGGTGGCGGCTGGACCTTTCCCTCCTGCCCTCATGTCCAGCCGCGCCTGGCTCCCTGGAAGGGGCTTTCCCAGCATCTTCGGAGCCTGCGCGTCGCTGCCTCCGTAGTCGCTGTCCTCACCCCAGCACCTTTGACCCTCCGGCTGCAGTTTTCTGGGCCACATGGAGCGTTGCCTCCGCACTGCAGTTTTACGCCATTGAATCATTTCCCTTGTGCATCTAAGACAGCTTTGGTGGATCGTTTTGTCGCTCAGCAAATCTAAACTTTTTAATACCAAACTCATTATCTTAGTATTACTGTTTTGTATCTCCTTCAGACAGCCACTCTCCTCTCCCCGTTTAAATTTTTTTATTTTTTAAATTTTCCCCTATTTTATTGATATGTATAAGCACAAAATTTAAGGTTTACAATGAAGTTTAGCATTTTGTGCACCTATGTATCTCATCAAGGTGACAAGGACTTTCCCACTCTCCTTTTGTCTCCACCCCCACCCTGCAATCCCTCCCCACCTTACCCCCCGTTTCACTTTGTTTTTCGTTTTAAGTTCCATGAGACAGTTGTGATCTGGGTCTGTCGTATCAGAGAGACCATCCGATGTTTCACCTTCTGTTTCTGACTCACTTCACTAAGCATGATGTTCTCAAGTTTCTTCCATTTGTCTGTAAAAGCCTCCACGCTGTTGTACTCTATAGATGCATAGTACTCCATTGTGTATAAATACCACAGTTTGTGTATCCACTGGTCTGTTGATGGGTATTTTGGTGACTTCCATGTTCTAGCTATTGTTAGTTGTGCTGCTATGAACATGGGTATACATATGTCTCTGTTATGTGTTGTTTTGGCCTCTTTTGAATATATTCTGAGGAGGGGTGTCGCTGGATCGAAGGGGATATTTATTTCTAGTCTTTTGAGAGCTCTCCATACTGCTTTCCAGAGGGGTTGTACGAATTTACATTCCCACCAGCAGTGCAGGAGGGTTCCTTTCTCCCCACAGCCTCGCCAGCACTGATTGCTATTTGACTTATTGATATAGGCCATTCTCTCTGGACTGAGATGGTATCTTAGCATTGCTTTGATTTGCATTTCTCTTATGGCTAGAGATGTTGAGCATCTTTTCATGTATCTATTGGCCTTTTGAACTTCTTCCTGAGTGAACTGCCTCTTCATTTCATTTGCCCACTTTTCAATAGGATCCTTTATTTGGTTTGGCTTACTTTTCTTCAGCTCCTTGTATATTTTAGTTATGAGCTTCCTATTTGAGTTATTGTTGGTAAATATTTTTTCCCAGTCTGTTGGTTCTCTTTTTACAATGTTGATAGTTTCATTTGCTGTGCAGAAGCTTTTTAATTTGACAAGATTCCATTTGCTAATAATGGGGATAATTTCTTTTGCTTTTGGTGTCTTGTCAAGGAAGTCTTTGCCTACCCCTATGTCTTTTAGAAATTTGCCTAATTTGTCTTCTAGGAGGTTCAGTGTTTCACTTTTAATGTCTAGGTCTTTGATCCACTTTGATTTGATTTTGGTGCATGGTGATCAGTGTGTGACTAGATTCATTCTTCTGCATGTGGATATCCAGTTTTCCCAGCACCATTCGTTGAGCAGGCTGTCCTTTTTCCATTGTATGCATTTGGCTCCTTTGTCGAAGATTAAATAATTGAGGGTATTTGGGTTGGTCTTTGGGTCTTCAATTCTGTTCCGCTGGTCTATCTATTTGTGTGCCAGTACCAAATTGTTTTTACAACTGTGGCTTTATAGTATAGCCAGATGTCTGGAACTGTAATGCCTGCTGCCTTGGTCTTGTTGCTCAGGATTGCTTTGGCTATTCTTGGTCTCTTTTGGTTCCATATGGACTTAAGAATTGTTGTTTCAAATTCTTTGAAGAAACTTGTAGGTATTTTGATACGAATTGCTTTGAATCTATTTATCGGTTTAGGTAGTATAGTCATTTTGACTATATTTATTTTGCCTATCCAAGAGCAGGGGATGACTTTCTATTTTCTAATGTCTCCTATAACTTCTTTCTTCAATGTAATGTAGTTTTCTTTATATAAGTCCTTCACTTCCATGGTTAGGTATACTCCTAAGTATTTAGTTATTTGCTGAGCTATTGAGAATGGAATTATTTTTCTGACATCTTGCTCAGTAAGTTCATTGTTAGTGTAAAAAGAAGCTATTGATTTTTTAGTGTTAATTTTGTAGCTTGTGACTTGGCTAAATATTTTTTTATTATTTCCAGGAGTTTCATAGTGGAGTTTTTAGGATCTTCCATGTAGGTAATCATATCATCTGCAAATAAGGAAAGTCTGACCTCCTCCTTTCCAATGCAGTTTCCCTTTATTTCATTTTCTTGTCTGATTGCTATGGAGAGTCTTTCAAGGACGATGTTGAATAAGAGTGGTGAAAGTGGGCAAGCTTGTCTTGTTCCTGATTTGAGAGGGAATGATTTCAATTTTTCTCCATTTACTATGATATTTGTAGTAGGCTTAGCATATATGGCTTCTATGAGTTTTATGTAGGGCCCTTCTATACCTTTTTTTTCCTCAGTATTTTTATCATGAAGGGGTGCTGGATTTTGTCAAAGGATTTTTCTGCATCAATAGAAATGGTCATGTGGTTTTTGTTTTCACTTTTGTCGATATGGTGTATTACATTGATTGATTTACGTATATTGAACCAGCCTTATGTATATTGAACCATCTCAGGAATGAAGCCCACTTGATCATAGTGTATGATCTTTCTGATTACTTGTTGGATTCTGTTTGCCAGAATCTGTTTGAGTATTTTTGCATCTATATTCATTAAGGATACTGGTCTATAATTTTCCTTCCCGGTTAAGTCTTTGTCTGGTTTTGGGACTAGTGTGATGCTAGCCTCAAGAAATGAGTTTGATAATATTCCTTCACTTTCTACTTTATGAAATAGTTTGAGGAGGATTGGAGTTAGTTCTTCCCTAAAGTACTGAAAAAATTCTGCTGTGAATCCATCTGGGCCTGGACTTTTATTTGTAGGTAGAGCTTTTTATTACTGCTTCAATTTTCTGTGTGCATGATGGGGTTGTTCAAGATTTTTATATCTTACTCATTTAATTTTGGTATTTTATATGTATCTAGGAAGTCATCCATTTCTTCCCAGTTCTCAAATTTGTTAGAATATAGGTGTTCAAAGTAATTTATTATAGTATTCTGGATTTCTGCTTAGTCTGTTGTAATTTCGCCCTTTTTCATTTCTAAGTGTGCTAATCTGTCCCTTTTCTTTCTTTTTCTTGATGAGGTTAGCAAGAGGTTTGTAAATTTTGTTAATTCTCTCAAAGAATCAGCTCTTTGACTCATTAATCTTTTTACTGTCTTTTTAATTTCAATCTCATTTATTTCAGATCTGATCTTTATAATTTCTTCACTTCTACTGCCTTTTGGGTTAAGTTGTTCTTGTTTCTCTAGGTCCTTAAGGTGCATCATTAGTGAATTTATTTGTGACTGTTCTGTTCTTTTGATGTGTGCATTTATGGCTATGAATTTTCCTCTAAGGACTGCTTTCATTGTGTCTCACAGATTTTGATATGATGTACTTTCATCATCATTTAACTCTATGAAATTTTTTATTTCTTCTCTGATTTCTTCTGTAATCCATTGTTTGGTCAGCAGTAAGTTGTTAAGTCTCCATATATTTGTGTATTTTCTTCTGTTTCTGCTGCTGTTAAGTTCCAGTCTTATTCCACTATGGTCTGAGAGTATGCAGGGAATTATTTCTATCCCTTTGTACTTGTTTAAGCATGACTTATGTCCTAGGACGTGGTCTATTTTAGAAAATATTCCATGTCCTGCTGAGAAGAACGTGTAGTCAGGTGATGATGTGTGGAAAACTTTGTAAATATCTGTTATGTCCAAGTTTTCTATAGTGTCTTTCAGCAGTTGTATATCTTTGTGGAGTTTTTGTCTGGTTGATCTATCTATTTGTGATAGTGGAGTATTAAAGTCCCCTACTGTAATTGTATTGGGGCCTATGTGTCCTTTCAGATCTAGTAATTTTTGGTTTACATAATTGGGTACTCTAGGGTTGGGGGCATATATATTGATAATTGTGATTTCTTCCTGTTCTAGTGTTCCTTTAAGCAGTATGTAGTGGCCATCTTGGTCTCTCTTCACCTGTTTTTGAAATCTGATGAGTCTGAGATTAATGTAGCTACCCCTGCTTGTTTTCTGGGTCCTGTTGTATGAAATACTGAATTCCAATGTTTTATTTTCAGTTTATGAGTTTCCTTGTGGGTGAAGTTTGTCTCTTGTAGGCAGCAAATTGTGGATTTCTGTTTTTTGATCCAGTCAGCCAGTCTGTGTCTTTTGATAGGTGAGTTGAGGCCATTCACGTTTAGGGCAATTATTGAGGTATGTTTGGTGTGTTCTGCCATAGTTTTAGTTTTTCATTGGTGTTTACTGGCTTTACTTTTTTCTCATTCTCCTCTAGCTTTTGTCTTTTTTTTCTCTGGGGTCATTTGTGTCATTGGCCTGTCTTTTGCTATCCAAGTTTCCTTTGAAAATTCTCTGCAGTGATTGCTTAGTAGCTGCAAGTTTCTTCAAGATTTCTATATCATGGAAAATTTTAATTTCTTCCACTAGCTTAATAGATACTTTTGCTGGATATAGTAGTCTTGATTGGAATTTGTGTTCTTTTATTGTCTGAATGACATTGCTCCAGGATCTCCTGTCTTTTAGAGTCTGGGTTGAGAAGGCTGAAGTTATCCTGATAGGCTTACCATTTTAGGTCACTTTCTGCTTTTCTTACTGCTTTCACTATTCTCTGTTTGTGTTGGATTTCTAGTACTTTAATCATGATGTGTTGTGATGAGGCTCTCTTCTGATCCATATTGTTTGGTGTTCTATATGCCTGCAATAGTTCAATGTTCATTTCTCTTCTTAGATTTGGAAAATTTTCTTCCTTAATTTCCTTGAATATGACTTTTAAGCTTTTTATTTTATCCTTGGTTTTCTCTTGGACTCTCATAATTCTCAGGTTGTTTCTCTTTGAATCATCTATCAGTTGGTGTAATGATTCACTTTCTTCTTTTTTTACTTTGCGTTCTTTATGGTCTTTGTGTTCCTGCTCTGTCATTTTGTCTTCTAAGTCTGATAATCTATTTTGAAATTGTTCAATATCATTGTTCAATATCCCTTGTAACCTGTGTGCTTTTCACTTCCTGGATATCTGCATTTATTTTTCTTATGTCTCTGTTGTGTTCTTCTCTCATTTCTTGTATTGCCTTCTTTAGCTTCTTGTTCATTTCTTCTTTGATCTCCTCTACTTTCTTCTCAAAGCTTGCTTTTAGCTTAGCTAGGTCTTGGTGAAGCTCTTGCTCTATGACGTTTATTTCCTGCTTCGTTTCCTGCATTAATTCCTGTTGTTTATTCTTGCTTTAATCTGATGTATTTCTGGGTCCAGAAGTTATCATAGTTTTTGTAATTTTCATCTTTAGCTTATGCATTTTCAGGATTTCTAGTATGCTCTTCTGGTATGTCAAAACTTTCTGAAGGAGATTTATTTCCACATTTCCTCATGGTTCTGTTGCCTTTGGTTGTCTCTGGTTGTTTGTTCCTGGGTTTCCCCTGTGGACTCACCCCGGCACAGCTCTGCCCAAGGCCAAGAGGTCACAGCCGTCACGCTGACCACCTCTGAAAGGAGTGCAGAAGATGGCAGCGCATCCCCCTTGGTGTAGTTCGATGCAGCTCTAACCAGTATTGGCAAAGCCCTGTCTCTGTGCGGGTCTCCGCTGTGAGGGGTGGCAGGGAAGGTGGCGGGGAGTCCCACTGGTCTATTCTGGACAGGCTCTGCCCAGTGCTCGCAAAGCCCAGTGTCCACGCTGGCCTCGCTGTGAGGGGCAGCGGGGAAGATGGCAAGGAGACCTACTGCCAAGCCCAGGATCCACTGTAGGTCGCTGCTGCAAGGGGCAGTGAGGAAGATGTCCAGAAACCCTACCAGCCCCCTGTGGAGCGGCCCTGCTCAGCGGTAGCCAAGCCCAGACTGTGTTGTAGGCCCCTGAGGGGAGGGGTGGCAGGGAAGATATCTGGGCTCCTCTGGAGCAGCAGTGTCTGGTGCTCCCTGAACCCAGGCTCTGCCAAGGGCCCCTGAGGCGAGGGGCAGCGAGAAAACTGTCCTTGAATCCTACCAGCCTCCTCTGAAGCCTATTTTTTTTTTTTTTTTTTTTGAGGCAAATTCTTGCTAAGTCATTGTGTTACTCAGGCTAGGCTCAATCTTGTCCTCCTGCCTCAGCCTCTACTAAGCCCAGATACATTTTCCTTCTTCCTTCCTTTCTCCCTTCTTCTTCTTCTTCTTCTTCTTCTTCTTCTTCTTCTTCTTCTTCTTCTTCTTCCTCTTCTTCCTCTCTCTCTCTCTCTCTCTCTCTCTCTCTCTCTCTCTCTCTCTCTCTCTTTCCTGGGAAGCAAGCCCAAGTCCTTGGCACTGAGCTGCATCTCAGCCTTCCATGTTTTTACTTTTGATTTTGAGACAGGGCCTTGTTAAATCACTAAATTTCCCCGGGCAGGGCTTGAACCTGTGATCCTCCTGCTTCAGCCTCCCAGAGTGCTGGGATGACAGGCCTGTGCCAATGGGCCTGGCAATTCCTTTATTTCTTTACCTCTCCTTACCTCTTCCTCTCTCTCCCTTTTCCACACTTTTGTTGGCTCTAGAGCTTAAAATTGTTCTCCAAAATAACACCCTTCCTTACTGCCTCACTTTTATATGGACAGTTCCTTCTTTTCTGGAAAGTATTCCTTGGCAAACTAGTCACTTCTATTTTTAAAAATGTTTTGTCTTCAGGTGCTGGGGATGGAACCCAGGACCCTGTGCACGCTGGGCAGATGCTACAACGCTGAGCCTCACCCCAGTCCCCAAACTATTACTTCTTATGTGAAACTCGTGTTCCTTCAGGACTTCTTCTACGAAAGTTTCTTAAGGCCAGGACAACTCTACCGTGTGACCATGGATGGTGGCTTGCGTAATTCTGCCTCTCTTGATCTGTCATTTAGTTTGTGGTTTCCAAATCTAGTGCATAGACCACTGTTTGATATACAGACTCTTAGCAAGTATTCGGGTTTTTTTTTTTTTGTATGAATGAGCTAAATTTGAGGAATAATCAGTGAACATCCAAATGTGGGAGGCTTCGGGGGGCCACTGCAGACCCAACCCATAGCAGACGGCAACATGCCCTGGATGGTGCAGCCATCTTTCATACTGCAAGAGTTTTAAAAGTTTTGGATCTTAGAGAAATAAATCAATGAATGATCTGACCCTGTCATTAACTAGGTGGAGTGGATGATTTCAGTAAATTTAGACATGGATTATAGGTTTCATGTTCAAGAAATACAGTTTTATTACTTTCATCAAAATCAGTAAGGAGAAAGGACTTGTAATTCATTTACCAGATTTATTCAAACAGCATACCTGAAGTGTTAACAGAATGAAACAACAGCAGAAACAAACAAAGCAAAAAATTGCCCCAAAATATCTTCTTGAACATCTTCTCTGAGAATTCTTTGCCTTACTGAATTTATCAGAAAATACATTTTTCCTTATAGATTGTGCAGAGGTAAATATTAATTAACATTTGATGATAAATTAATGAACAAGAATCATATGCTCGTAAAACTCAAAAGGAATCTAAGATCATACAATCACAATTTCTCATTCTGTGGTTGGGTTAATGAAGCTTCGGTTACTTAACAAAATACCTCTATACACATACATATATTTAATCAACCAAATATTTATTGGCTATTCTACAAGATATTGTGCCATGTGGTGTGAGGGTCCTAGAAGGATGTGACATTAGTCACATTGTCTCTTTTAATGGCTCGGTGTCAGTTACTTAGCTATCCACTCTGGAAACATGACAAGTTTACGTAAACAGACAGCTAACTGTTGTCAGGTAGGTAAGTACTAAGTGAAAGTTAGAGATAAGAGATTGTGGAAAGGAAGGGAACAGAGCCATTATGGGGGTTGGGCTGCAGGGGAAAAGGGCTAGGCAATTTTTAGGAGACTCCATTGTGTAGATGTCAGCTGCAGCATCAAAGCTCCTCTTCCTTATCTTTCCTCCCTAAACATTAAGTAAATAATCACATTTGGAGGGGGGAAGGAAGCTGAAGTGACGCTGTGAAAGAATCAGATGTGGCCATCAGAAGGCAGCAGAGGGCCTCATGGGAAGGTTGGTTCCGAACTTGAGCTATTGGAGGCCCTGAGTTCGAGTCCATTACCCAGAGGTCCTCTCTGCAAAGGGGAGCAACCAGCAGATAGTAAGATGCTAAGAGAGAAAATCCTACTTAGAGCAGACAAAAACTTGAATTGCCTTTCTTATGTGCTTATTAACTCCAATTTGTTCATTTGTTTGTAAAGTTGATTATTTGGCGTCTCTGACATGGCAGTATCATTGCATTTAAAAAATATTTTTTAAACTTCCACTTTTCCTCACCAGCTAGAGCTAGAAGTACATTTTCAAGAAAATGCAGGAGTATGACATGTCGATTTTTCTGTTTCCATTCTAAATATGTGTGTAATGTGGCAGTAGGGCTTCCCCACAATTTGCTTCTGACTGTGATGCTATTGAGTGGCCCAAGATCAAGAGAAGCAATTGTGTTTTGTTTCCCAAGGTCATGCACCTTGATTATGAAAGTTATGAAAAATACCAGTGCTTTTATCTGTAGATCTGAAGATGGAGGTATTCTTTTGGAAAATGGAGGTTTTATTTATTGACTTCGTTAGAAGGAGAGACTTCTCCATCTCCACTCTCAAATCCCTTTGATCTGCATTTTCTAATATCTCTACCAGGTGGTTGCATCTTCTGCATTCAGGAATGCCTTCTGCAGGTAAGTGCTGGGCTGGAGGAGGGCTCGTGTTCAGGATCCAGCCTCCCTTGTGGCTTCGCCAGTCAACTCACCCCTTCCATCTCCCACTTTTGAGTGGAATTGGGTATTGCATCTGGTGCCTGGCACCGTCAGGCAGGATGGCAGGGTCTGAACATTTTCACAGGAAGGTGCTGAAACCTGAGCTGGTGAGCAATTCTTCCCAGTCAACTCTTTGAAGCAGTTGCTGTCAAAATAATTGGCTTCCCAGGCACCACCTCGCTAAACTTCTCTTTAGAAGAGGTCGTTAATCTTTAATTAGTGGGATGCCAAGACAAAAACGTAAAAAAAGTGTGATAGATAAGTTACTTCAAAATTTAGGGCTTAGTCCTAAATACATATCCAGTTGTTCCTTATTCTTAGGATGCACCATATTTAAAAGGAAAAACTAAGTCTCTTAGTTATTTATTTGAACTTGACAGGTCAAGAGTAGAATAGGAGGCAGAATTCAAGTTTTGGAGTTGGGAAAAGGGTCCCTTAGGGAAGAGTTGTAATGAGTGTTGGGAGCAGCTGTAGGAATCTTCCTTTCCTTGGAGCTTGTTTTGCTATCGTATTATCCTTTTAAGATTATTCTCCTTGCTCTTCATGGTATTTGTGATTGGTGTGTCATTTGTTTGTTTGTTTTTGAGAGACTTTCTCCTCTTAAAATGTTTCTGCCTCTGAATTCTCAATTCTATCTTCTCTTGTCTCCCTGACAACATAAGGTGAACAGCGGGTGCTTCCCTGACTTTCCGTGTGCTGCAATGGCCGGAGTCTGTCCTTGCTTTCCTCTCAGGGATCACATTTAAGAGGCATGATTAGGTAGAGAGACATTACAACGGATGGTCCAGGATTGCTTGTGGGTTTTTGTGAAGTCTTGGTGCTGGGTCCTCATTTGACAGAGACATTTGTTCTTGTGGCCACCCTGCCCGTGGAATACTGTTCTCTCCCCCATATGAGACAATGAGCCCATATGGGGTTTGACCCTGCAACCCTGACGTCATTTACATTGTTTTAAAAACGACTAAGCTAACTCAGTTGAAAGCATTTGTGATTTTGTTTTGCTAGTTCAACTGGCCCAGAGAGGAAGTAATTTCTGCTCGATTGTTTGTGAATTGCAATTCCTCTGTCCAGCAAAAGGGATCATGGCGTCTATTGGGGTCATTGACCTGCCTCATAGGTCATCTGTAACATCATAGCTTTCTGGTTGCTTTGCACCCGGTTTACTTACACTTGACTGATCAATGTAGGAAGTTTTCTGCCAATTCTTTTACTTATTTTCACATTGGTTAATATGTGTATTATAGAATTGAATTCTTATTTTTACAGTTCAAATTTATGAGTTTTATTTTATTAACCCAAGAAGACTTTCAGGTTTTAACTCAGAAATGAGAGCATGTGTGTTTTGTTATATTTGGTGGAATTTCGTTTCTTTGTGTTACCGTCTTTCTTAGCCAGACCTTTCATTGCTTTTTATGGTACTGCTGGAAATTAGTAAAGCCATTGAAACGCTCGTTGGAGGCCGCAAGGTGAATGTCACCCCTTCTGCCATGGAACGCTTCCCCCATGGCACACAGCTGGTCCGTCTCTGCGTGGAAACCAAAGATC
The DNA here is from genome assembly GCA_004027205.1 of Ctenodactylus gundi. NCBI lineage: Eukaryota > Metazoa > Chordata > Mammalia > Rodentia > Ctenodactylidae > Ctenodactylus > Ctenodactylus gundi. Next base: position 50,380 of record PVKB01002049.1, read on the forward strand.
TGGGGCAGAGAGAGGACAGAGATTAAGATCTCAAGGGTGCTGGAGGGGCCTCTGACCTTGCAGGATATTTTATGTGATTTACAAACTACTAAGGAGCAGAAACAATATCTGTTTCAATGTCATGGTGGGAAGAGTTTGCTTGATTCTTAAGAGGCCAGTGCACGTAGTCCAGCTCAATTAAAACACTCTGACTGAGGCACCTGTAAAATATGGCTTCAGGAGAAAATGGCTTCCTACAAAACCTCCCTCGCTGCTTCTCAAGGACAACCAATGGCACCCACTTGGCTGTAGCTGGGAGCCACTTCTGCAAGGGACTTGGGGCGTCCGGACCTTGTGCAGCTTGTTCCCTTCATCCTTAGGAGGGTCACCATGCTTGGTGATGTATCATTCCTGCCACATTACGGATGATCTTGACACTACAGCCAAGTCCAGTTGATTTTTCTGGCTGGCCGCATTCTCTGTATCTTGCCTGCTGATCGGAGTGGCAGCAATGTTCCCGTTTATCATATACTGGTCTGTGCTGTCATTTAGAAATACTCATAGGCTCGCCCAGTGCATATTGATAAGATACCTTTGGAATGAGATAAAACACGGCAAAGGAAGCGTATCTTCCCAGTGTGATAAGGAACTTCAGAGGCCATTATTGAGAAGCCGGGCTGTGATGTGCCCCGCACTCTGGGGTGGGGGCAAGGGAGGGGGCTTATTGTTTGGACCTGCTCTTTCGGAGGTTTGGGGCTTTTCATTTGTGTTTCTAAGGCAAAAGCTCTTTGAAGGTCATGTTTGAATTAAAGGCTGTATTTATTATCTGTTTTTCCATGTTATCTATATTACAATTGCATATCGAATTTGGAAGCCGGGTATCTCCTGAAGGTAGTTACTTTCAAATCCCACTTTTATCCTACCCTCTGGTGTAGTATTTATTGGGCATGTTTGCATCTGGTGGGACAGATAAGGTGGGAAATGCTGCCTGACTAACATTATTATAGCTCTCTAACTCTCCCTTTCTGGGCTAGTTTGAAATGATTATCGCCTCTGGACCCTAGTCCTCTGCCACAAGATAGCATAGCTTCTGGATGCAGTGCCTCCTCACCACTGTGAAGCAGTGGTGGGTCCGAGTCTTACCAGCCATGGGGACATTCTACTCACTGTGCAAACAAGAAAGGGAAAGGATGTGGGAGGGGGTCAGAGTGGATTAAAGTGACCAGGGTGAGCACTGCTTCTGTATAAATGCTGGGAGCCCACTGCTTGTTCAGATTTCAGAGCAGGCAATTCATCTCTCTCATACGCATACAGCAGCTCTGCTGCCGGACTTGCGCTGTGGAAGGTACAGGAACAGGTAGGCAGGCGGCCAAGGCGGCATCCTTGAACTGACCTCCTTGTGGAACCATCATCGAAGTGCTTAATTTCTAACCTTTGGAATTTGAGAAAGAAGCAATAATATTAATACCTGACAGGCAATATTTATCGAAAGTCTACCATTTGCCAGACATTGGGATGTAACAACCGATGACAAAGATCCTGCTAAAATCACCGTCTACAGATGATGAAACAGAAGCTCTTTAAAAAGTCTAAGCGCTCCATCCAAGGTGGCTCGGCTGAAGGGGCGCAGGGGCGTGGCGTCGGGGCTGTGTTCTCAGTGGGGTTTCTCTGTGTTAGGATGCTCCCAACCTGACAGGATTCTGCTTTCATCAGCTTGGACTCGTAAAACAGAGATATCATATGTTGTGTGTTTGAGAAGGAGCATGCATTTTTTCCTCACAGTTCTAGAGGCTGAGCAGTTCGAGGCTGTGGTGAAGGCGGAGTCCCTGTTTGGTGAGGACCACTTCCTGGTCCATCTTGGGTCCTCATAGGAAGGGGTAAGGGATCCCTCTGGGTGCTGATTTCGTTCACGAGGGCTCTACTGGCACGACCTAAGCACCTCCCGAAACTTCCATCTTCGAGCAGCATCGCTTCACAGAGGAGGATTTCCACATAAGAAATGGGGAGGAGGACACAATATTCAAACCTTAGAGGACATGCAGAGATGCACAGGAAGGGCTTTACTATGAGGGAATTGGCTGTCATAGTTATGGAGGTTGGGAAATTCCACACTGTGCCATATGCAAACTCCATGGAAGGTGATGGCACTAGTCCAGTCCAAACCTGAGGTCCCAGGCAGTTAGAGGTGTAGGTCCTCGTCTGAGTCTGATAGTCTGGGTACCAGGAGTTTCCACGGCCGAGGGCAGAAGGGAGCAAAGGTCGCAGCGTAAGCTGAGAGAGCAAACTTGCCCTTTTCCTGCCTTTTTCTCTTTCAGAGCTGTGGGTGATGCACTCTCCAAACCCAGGCCTTACTCACCACACCAATTCTGGCACTCATCCCTTCCAGAATCTTTCTCTCAGGCCAACCTGCATGAAGGTTTTACCAGCTTTCTGGGAACCCCATAGCCCAGTCAACTGGGTGCATAACGTTAACCATCGCAGACCTTCCTTGTCTGGAGAGAGAATGACCTTCTACAGATGTTGGAGGACTCTGAGGGTTTAACTCATAGGTTTCTGAGAATCTGGGGAAATTAAAAATGAGGTCAAGGAAGTGTCCTAAGCTATCTCTCAGCTCCACCCCATCTCCCTGATACTGCTATGGAATGATTGGGGTTGTTTTCTTAATGAGCTGAAGGATATAATTGCTTATCAAAAAATGTAAACATGTTGTACACTAAAAATTGTTTTTATGACAGGCTTGTCTCTTATTGCTGATGTGCTCCCTTCTCCATTTTTAGGGGTCATCACTGGCCAGCACAAACCACGAAGTGCGGCCCAATTGTTGAGCACCACTTGCCGGGCTACGGTGTATGATTCCATTCTCCCCTTACAGATGAGAGAACTGAGGCCAATAGAACTTCAGTGCTTTTCCCAAGAGAGATATGACACAGCGCTGACCGTGGGGCCTCTCCGCACCGGCTCTGCGATGAGGAGCTGAGGCGCAGACACACCCCGTTGTGGAGACTGCATGTACAATCAGACAATCCAAGATGCTCAGAACCGCATCTGCTGTGGCTCTGACGACTGTTGCCTTTACATTCCTTTTCCCTTGAAGGTTCACACCCAGAAGAAGATACATTTCATAGTCTTTATGAGGATTTTTAGATTTTAATAAAAGCAGATTTCTATTTTTTAAAAAATTAAGATTCCTCCAGAGTAAAACACAGCCCCAAAAAGTATGCCTTGGTGTGTGTAGAGAAACCATCACACAAAGACTGAATTCTTATAGAGCTACCACTTGGGACAATTGATGATGCTGTAGTTCCCAGATGCCCTGTCCATATTCTGGGGAGCTTGCTATGGGTGTATGTGGCTCCCATCTTCCCATACTGGGTCTGCCCTCCACTCAGAAATGCAGTAACAGGCCAAAAAAATGAAGCAGAGTAGGAAAGCAGTGTTTTTCTTCCAAAATACGGCACATTTCCACGTGGGCCCCAACGCTCCAAGAGAGCTCATAGAGTCTGGAAAACCCACCGAGAGAAAATATCTTCAAAGAAAACTGAGTTCTCAGAAGAATGTTGATGAGTAAAGAGGCAGAAAAAAGTTTCCCTGGGTTCTTGTTTTCTTTTGGATTCTGTTCCCCTTTGCAAAGGTCACAGGGAGTGCTTGTGTCCTCTGAGCTTCTTCCTATGCATTGTAATTTTAATTCATTTGCCTTTGATTCGTAAGGTTTCCAGACACAAGGTATTTTAGGCCTATAGAGTGTTTGCTATCAGTGTTTATTATTTCGTGTTGTTTTTCATTTCTTAAAAGTAGTCATATTCATTTTGTTTTCATATTTTCTTCCATTAACTCATTTGGCTGTAATAGCAATTCTGGCTCATAATTTAAATTTTCTTCCCTTCTTCCTATTGAATGGGTTACTTTAATGAAAAATGGGAATAATTACTGCTTCGACTCAAGAAATTGTCTTCATTTCACTCAGAGCTGTCATATTTCCTTGTGAGATAAGATTGTTTTAAATGGAATGAAATTCTAGAAAGCTGTCTGGGCTAAGAAAAAGTGACAGGCAATGGCGAGAGGAAACCTTCATTTCTGATTGAAATCAAAACATTGAGCATATATTTTACTAGCCTTGAAAATGATTTTAAAAAGGAGAAACCACAAAATTCCCACGCTGCCCTCTCCTTAGTACTTATTTAGTCATTTAACCTGACACAACGCTGAAAAATTAATAGAAAATGGTAATAGAATCATACTGATTGTACTGTGTTTCCCATAATATAAAGAATATGTATTTCCAGAGAGCTTCAGGTCAGTTGCAGTAACGGAGAAATTGTTACAATCATAAATACAAGCAACTTATCTGTGACTTAATCTGCCTGTTGATTATACGCATTGTTTATACAGCCTCCCAAGCAAGTAGATGAAAGAGGAGCTCCTTTAGAGCTCACCAGACAGAGTCTTCAGTTATGGAGAAATGTTACTCAAAAATGTGTTCAAGTGTGTTCATGGGTTCATGGTCAAACAAGACAACTCATTTTTTTAAAGAAGGGTGTTATCCTGCTCAAATTAGTAATATGAGGATGGAATGGAAATATGTTCGCCCCAAAAGCTACACCTAATCATGTAGCTTTTAAGTATCATAAGACGCTGTGGATGAGCAAAGCAATGACATTGGTTTTAAAGAGAAAGATAAAGATCCATTGGTTATTTCAGCATTAGGTGGTGAGGTAGACTGATGTTTCTCTAGATCTTTTGAAGTTTTTGTAATTTGATTTGGCATGCTTCACACTTTTCATTATGATGGTAATTGAAGAAGATAACCTTTAATTATGTACACTTGTTTACTTTGGTCTTCTCCGCATATCCTGCTTGGTCTCCCATGTAATTCCCCATGGCCTCCCCATCTGGGATATATTATCTGTTGATTAAAGGAGTAAGAACAAACTTGGTGGAGAGCACAAACTCACCAATGAGGTATGGGAAGTCAAGAGAAGGATTACTTTCTTTCTTTCTTTCTTTCTTTCTTTCTTTCTTTCTTTCTTTCCAAATCACAAAATGAGGCTTTCTGGGTAAGAGCATGTTGCCTCCCAGGCAACTGTAAACCTGACATATAAAGTCAGTTACTGTGCCCATGTACATGGAGCCAGGCAAGACACAAATCAAAGGAAGGGCCAGATGACAGAAGCTTAAATGCCCCCTTCACATGAGAAGAGAAAGTAGGGGAGCTAACGATAATTTTAGAGGTGTAGCGAATTATTTTTAGAGAACATGAAAAAGCATGCAATGGCCTAGGACAAAGGTCTCTGGTTTTTGGGTTGGGTGATAGTCTTTTTCCTCTGTGACTCAAATTTAATCTTCCTTGGTTAATGAAATTTCAGTAAGACCACTAAATGCAATGTACCTGTCTTTGGTAGATCTGGTCTTTAGTTAAGTAAAGAAACTTTAGCTGAAGGCTTTGCCTTCACTTCAGAAGAGAAAAATCAAAGAGAATCAGACATGGTGGCCACAGGCTGATCAGAGAGACCACATGCCTCAGATGTTTCCTCAGCTCTGAGTGCCTGGGTGCCACACCTTGCAGTGTCATTTTCTGACCCTCACGAGTTAGATGAATGCGGAGAATAGGACGAGCCTGGTGGTAGAGGTGTGTATTCAGTTAACCCACACCAAGGTCCACATTGAGGAGACAAGAGTGTCGATTTGGTCAAATACATTTTAGGTACTTCAAGCCAAGTGGCAGGAATGGGAGTGGGACATGGGAGGGACATTGGGGTGGGCGAAGGAGTAACATGCCTCTGAAAACTTATTTGTATTTCCAGAGTTGGCTCCACCGACATTTATGGACAATCTAATGAATAGTGATAATAACGATATGACAACTGCCACTATGATGCTTTCTGTAAGCCAGACAACATATTACGCTTTGTGCCATTTAATCCTTTATGAAACTCCAGGAGAGTGAAGTATCGTAGTCTTTTTTATAGGAAGATGGACAAAGATTCAGATGAACTCAGTGTCCAGCTCAAGGCCACACAGCTGCAAAAAGCCCAGGTCAGCTTAATTCCAATCACTCATCAGAGGACTTTGAAAGTGTCAGGTAGCAAGGAAAGAGTGATAAAGACGGCAGATACTTTCCAGATACTTTTCTTACAGAAAGTATCTGGAGTGGTCAAGAGTGACTCTCTTCACATTAATCCTGGGCTCTTGCATGGTTAGAAATATTTGGAGCAATATTTGCTTTAATACGATTAGCCCTTTTAACATGTTATCCTTTAACTAATGGCATTCTAAAATACCCTTTCACCTCTAAAGCCTGAAAATCCAATTCACTTTGTAGCCGGACTCTAAACGCGAGTAAGGGCATTGATTTGCCCATTTCCTCCATCACCTCTGGAGAACAATTCATAAAGCTCGGAAGTTCTAACTAGTCAATCAATAGTCACTACTTAAACCAGAGATGCAAAGAGGACTCTATTATTAAGAAGTGTTCCTCCAAGATGATGTTAAATGCAAACAAAGGAACTGATCCAGCCCCTGAGCCTTACTCAGCTTCAGGAAATGGCCTGGAGGAAAGACTTCTGTCAACTCTATTGAGAGCTTTTCCTGTTTTTGGTTCCTGCCTGAGGAGCAGGACGGAAAATCCAATTTCTCAAAATCCACTTAACCGTTATTAAGCAATTCATGGAAATAAGGCTAAGCACGCAATTGACAGGGCTTCCCCCTCGACAACTGTGCAAACTAAAATTGGTGTTCAGCTGTCGTATGCTGGCCCGCGCTGAACTACAGAATAGACGCAGATCTGTATGGAACATCGGCCACGCAGACCGAGGCTCATTAATTACTGGAAATGCTATTATGTTGTCCATTCCGTAATCTTATTTCTGCAGTTAGTTACGTAATTTCACCCAACACAGAAAAGGCAACTTTGACCTGAATTACATTAAAAAATGGACCTTTCACTAAATCAGGAAGAATGATTTTCTTCTTAATGAGTCAAATTGGAAGGCTGTAATTGGAGCAAGTGCGAGTGTAGAGATGGAAGAGGAAGTAAGAATGCCATTCATTATTTCAAGAAATCCAAATATTTGAAATTATACTTTGGCCCTCCAAGTTGGGGTTCGATTCGAACCATTAGTCACATCTGCCAGTGAAGTGCTTTCTTAAATTCAAGATGGTGTTAGGGCTGGCAGGGACTTTGGCATCTTGCTCTCTACGTAGATGTGAGGTTCAGGAGGATGTGACCGGCTCAAGGAGCCACAGAGGCAAATCTAGGGCTTGAACTCAGAACTTGGTGTTTAGTCTAACATGCATTCCATTCTTTCAGAATGATTGTGAACATACAGAGTTGACTTGACAATCAAGTCTTTAAGGATTCTATCATTTTTTTCACATTAATAAGAAATCAGTAGATAAGAAGATGATGCCTTAGACTGCCATTTATGGTTTATATGAATTTCTTCAGTGTAAACAAGGAAAAATGGTGTTGGTCTTATTCTCTGCATTTTAAAAAATCACAGCAAAGAGAAACTTCACATGCATAGTTTGATTGCGAAGTACCATCCTTGAATGTGAACTTGAAATATCAAAAAATCATTTGTCAATAAAGGTGATATTTATGCTTAACATTTTGTATCTTGATTTTAAAAGTTATTCAGTTTGTAGGAATACAGGAAAAAACTGTACGCATTGGAACTGAAGATTGAACCCAAAGGCCTTGTGCAGCTAAGCATAGGCTCCGCCTGAGAGTGCCCCCTCTGGGCCTCTTCCCGTCCTCCTCATACAGAGCAGTGGACACCTACCTTGTTGGCCACTAAGGGAGCTATGCAGAGACCTTCAGAGGCAAACTCTGCTGTCTTCCCATTAGGACCTGAAATCTTAAAGTCAGAGAATCACTTTATCCCTGGAATATTGAGCATTCCTTATTAAGGTATCCCTGGAAGAAGACCATTTTTATGTATTACCTACAAATACCTGAATAAGTGTAGGTCTGGGTCTCCTCACTAGGGAGCATTTCTACCGAGTGGGGAGGTGCCAAACATAAGTTTTGCCTATTTAACAATTTTGCCTACAGCTAAACCTGAGCACTACTATGAATAATAAGTGAGAGTAGCTTAAATTCCATTAGTAATGTGATTCTAGCCAATAGATTCTAGACCAGGCGAGGATGCTATTATAAATCATTACAATTTTATGTTCCAAAAATGAAAACAGTGATGTTTACAGCAGGAGAAAGTGGCCGGTTTGGCCTCTCCTCCTGAGGACAGGACTGGACTGACTTGCACTTAGAAAGTGCTTAGTGTCTTCTGACTCCATCCCCTCCTAAAATGTCCATGTGTAAATGTGTCACGTTGCAGATTCTTTTTTAAAGCTCAGCATTTACTGATCTTAAAAAGAATTTCTCGTATAAAAATACACTTTACCTTTGAAAGAAACCTGCTATAAAGGAAGGTGTGAATGAAACGTGCTATGTTTGTCTGACATATTGGAAGTGGCTTATTCCATTCAAAGGTGTTTGTTTCTCTCTCTATCTCTCTCGTTTTTGCTCTTTTTCATTCCTTCTCCTCCTTAGATAAGGTGTAAGGTGTGATGTGTCCTGCAGTTACGTAGGTGGTTGGCCAAACACTCCCCCACGCCAGGTCTGACTTCTTGACATTTCCTTTTCTGGAAGGATCCTTGCTTTGGTTAATTTAACTTTGGATAAGAGAAGGTCTTTTCTCAACTATGTGTGGTACAGGACTCTGCTAGACTGTGGAATACAGCACTTTATTTTTGATCCCCACCCCGCAGTGCCTGGTCGGTGGTAGGTCTTTAACACTTGTCGTTGGATTGTTTAGTTTTCAAAAATTCAGTACACGATAAATGCTTGAGCTTTTGAAAATGTGGCTGTATTACAATTAGGAAAGAAAAAGGTAATATTTTGCATGTGTCTAAAACAACAAATCAATCTAGTGGGTATATTTTTTAAAAAATCTGTTAGGTATCTGTGATATGGCTAAATATACATTCCATTGGTCAAAACATGAAGGACCTGAAAACTATAAAATAGCTAATTATCTGTAAGCCTGTGTACCCATGAAGATAGTGGAAAACAGTGAACTGCTTGGCCCTTTATTCACCTAAATCAGTTTTATCTGGTAAAATTTAGGACAGCTAGCCTGATACGAAGGACCTCTCTCTTATAAAGTCTTGCTTACATCCCATATACTTAAGTATCATGTGACTTCCCTTCTAAACAACACTATTTGTCCTGTGGCATTCTGGCCCTCCCCAGGTTACCAGGAATAGATGAATAATATTCTGCCTCCTTGGTTCACGTCGCTAAACCCGGGTGAACAATCAGCACAAAGTTGGGGTCTTTTTGCTTTTCCACATCCTTGGGACTCAGTGGAGGTTCTTCAAAGAGGTATTTCATAAGACATGTGCAGGAAAGATACACCTAACTGGGTTGCGTCTGAGCAGTCACAATCAGAGGAGATGGTCTTGTTTCATTTTTTATGTTGAAAACATCATGCTTAGACTGCTTGTAAGTCCACAGCAGATAACCAGCCTGGGGAGGTGGAGCCAAGTGGGGAGGGCTGTTGATCTGAGATGAAAATAGCCGATAACGTCAACTCATTTTGTATTTGTTATCTGTGCCCAGGGGCTAGATTTGTTCTCCTTATAAATCATTATAATAATGTATCAGATATCAGAATACTTCATAGCCAAGTGATCCAAAAATTTAAATGGAGCAGGATAATGCACTCTCAGTAACATTTTCTTTAATGGTAGGGCAAACGCAGCCAAGAACAGATACCTTGCTCCTTAAGACGTAACGTGCTAAGGCAAAGAACACAGCTCCTAGCATTGAATGGGGATACATTTTTCTTTTATATCAGAGAAATATGTATTCAGTTGATATTGGCTGAGGTGGTCTGAGCTGCCTCTTGTTTTATGCCAGCTTGTAGGAAGTAGATATGCGTGGTGTTCCCCCAGAGCTACAGCGGAATGAAACTGTTGTAGCCTGAGGGTGACTTTGGGAAGAAAGATCCAAGGCTGACCCAGTTAAAATTTGGCCACATCTCCCGCTGCAGCCCCTTCTCCCAGCTGGGGATTAGGTTCTGTGGCTTTCCTCCCTCCTGTGCTCTCTCTGTCCTGCCAGCGCTGGGCTGGAGCCTCCAGGGCCCCTCATCTGTCACTCTCCAGGATAACTCTATTTCAGAGGGCTTGTGCAGTGGCCTGGGAGGCAGCAGGGCCCCCCGCTGTGGCCTGATGTCTGAGCCTGACAGGACCCTCCCTCTTGGCCAGGCCTTTCCCCTGAGGCGACCTCCAAAGGGAGCCAGAAGATGGATGGATGTCTGGCTTTGTTCTATTTCATATGGACGTTGTGCTCTGCTAAGCACAAGGTTCTTGTATGAGAAATAGAGGGAGAAGGGAACTGGGGATTCTGCAAATAAAGGAGCACTTTGTTTGAAAGGCAAACAAGGGGCTGGCGGAAAAGCAAAGTGGTTAACAGGTGCGAGGCCCTGAGTTCGATTCCCCAGCACCCCTCAGCAGGGCACGTAATCCCAGCACTTAGGAGGCAGAGGCAGGAGCATTGCCATGTGTTCAAGGCCAGCCTGGGCTACTTAGTGAGTTCAGGACCAGCCAGGACTTCAGAGTGAGATCCTGGCTCAGAAAACTAAAAGAAAATAAATAAAGAGAAAATGACAAAAAATTTGTGCACATTGTCTATTCCAGTATTCCCATTCTGTGAGTCTCAGGTTCTTTGGCTCTCTGATACTTTTCATGCTATTCTTTTCCTGCAGGTGCTTTATGAATATGAACCCTGTGGACACACAAGCAAACATGAATTACAAATATTCTTTCCCAAGAAATGTGAGATAATTATAACATTAGATCCAATGATGTGCCCTTTTAGTTCATACCTCATCAAGCATTTCCGAGAAGTTGGTCGTGGTGTTTGATCAATATTTGAGAAACATTTTCTACCTCCAAGTACGCATCAAGGAGTGATTCTTCTGTGTGGGGATTTTAATGCCAAGCCCGCTTTGCTTAGTTCTCTTTAATTCAAATACTTGTGTTCTATAGAAACTTCTGCAGAGGCTGTGGGATCTTCCTGGACTACAGGAACTTTGCCGGCAGTGAGCTTTGGGGAAGGCATTGACAGTAGGCTATTTCGTGGCTGGAAAAGAGTTGAAGAGACAGGTGCCTTACAGTGGTGGCAAGTGGACTGAACTCTTGTTGGGGTCCAGATAGGCGGGCATCAGGTAGGGAACCCAAGTGCCTAGTTCAGCTTTTAAATAAAAGTACCATCTTCTGGTGGGGAGGGGGAAATGGGGGAACTATTTTTTTTTCAGAGTAGAATCAAATGAAATGGTTCCCGAGAAAGAGTCTTTTTCACTTAAAAAATTTGAAAGGGCATTGATTTTACTATAAAAACACAAGTTTTTGGAGCTAATTACAGGCTTACCCTTGTTATCATGAAGCAGGCAGCATTTTTGCCACTGGTCTAGAAGAGGTGGCCAGATACTAGAGTGCTGACTAGCATAATGCTAAACACTACTTATGGCAATTTAAGGTTGGTTGATTTCATCGCTCTTAATTAGATCTCAGGAAGTAGGAATACACATAAAAATGTAGTTTCTAGAATAAACATTCTACAGATGAGACTCAGTGAGGTGAAAATTGTCATCACTGCGGTAGTCTTCACTTACACACCTCACTTCCAAAAGGGCCACTTCGACTCTAGTCCGCACTTCCCTCTGGCCTTGAAATACCACGTGGGACTCCGTTTTTGTCCTTGGCTCCAACCCCCCAATCTCCATGTGCTTGTACTGCTGTTGGAGACTGGCTGGTGCACACATGCCACTTGCTCTCGTGCCTGCTGAATGCTGGGGTGCTGCTTCTTCACTGTAGTTTCCATGTTCTCCATGTGCCCCAGCTGTTCTCATGTATGAGCCAAAGCTTTTTAACTGAAGCGTCTCTGAAACATTTCTTACACACTCAACAGGTAGTATAGGACCATCACCTTAGCTGTCTTTGACAACTACCATGGCTGGTGATGGGGGAAATTAGTAGCAAGTGTAAGGAGAGTGACCTTGTTGGCCAGGGCTGATCATGACACAACATCAGTTCTGAATGGTGTCAGTTTTTAAACCCGAGGGAACGGCTCAGGAGTGTAGTACATCTTCTGATGAAATTAGTATTCGCACAGAGGGGAGAAAGTTCTACAGTCAGCACAGAAACAGCATTGAGATTTCTAAAAGTGGGAGAAGGACAGAAGGTGTCTCAGTTACTTCTCATTGTTGGGAGGACTATCTGGCACCCATCAATGTGAGAGAGGAAAGGTTTATTTTAGCTCATTGTTTCAGGAGGTCTCGCTCTTTTCATGGATGGCTGGAGATGGTTGAATGGGATGGCTTACAAATCCAAGGATGGAGTTAGTCCAAGATGGCTGTTCAATCATCGTGAAGTGGATCTCCCCTCCAGGACTGCTGTACAGCTGGTGAGGTGAGAGTCTGCTGCAGATTTCAGTTGCTTGAAAAACAATGGTGAAGACTGGAGTCTGAAGATTTGTGACTGAAGATCAGTGATGGGCAGGCAGGTGCAAGGTGAGACTGGCGTGAATCCAGTGATGGAGATCTGCAGTATGCAGCAAGTCGATGTCCGTAGACAATGCCAAAGCGAGAGCTTTCTCGGAGGAGGAAGCTGTAACAATCTTTCTTCTTCCTTCCTTTCATACAGTTCGAGTTCCCAGTTGACCCTCCCACATCCTGTGGGTGCTCTTCCCTCACTGGCAGGCCCACAAATCACTCACACTCTAATCCAGGCTGGTTCTCAATTCCCAATCTAGGCGTGGTTCCCAAACCCTAATCTAGGTGTGGCTCCTGCTTCCCCCAAGTTGACATAATCTCTTCAGTGGTCACAGTGTCTTTACTGTAATAAATATTTTTAAAAATTTAGACAGTCACTGTAGTTTTTAATCTCACATTGTACTTAATGATATATTTGATATTTTATGTAACATACTTGCCCAGGAATGAGTCAACTTGGCTTGGAGCCTCGGACCTGGAGCTGGATGAGGGCCTGCATTCTTTTCTTGGCCTTGTAAGTTCCACACAGCTCTGTTTTGTCACAATGTGTCCACTTCCCTTTGTACTATTCACACGTGACTCTCTGTATGTTCTGGAAAGCTGCTAGAAAAGTGCTTTGGTAAGTTACTTCCATTGACCTTGTTGGCCAGGGCTGATCACGACACAACATCAGTTCTGAGTGGGCTACCCGTGAGATGCTTCTTTCTCTTCTATCCCTGGCCTTTTTCATACCCAGAATAGCATAGGTACCGGACTAAGGAGCTCTGTGGAGGGCAGGGTGGTCAGCCTCAGGTGGACGAGGGCTAAGGAGACCTAAGGGAGGCAAGGCGGTCAGCCCCAGGTGGAGGAGGGTTTGCATGGCTCCACCCACCCTTTAGTGTCACCAGATTCAGTGTGAATGGACAGGGTACTAAGCAAAACAAAGAAATGAGAGACTAAGAAGATTAAGTTTCTTTTTTTTTTTTTTGGTTAAGGACAAAGACATTAGAAATGTTGGCAATGAAAGGGGTGAGAAATCTGCTATGGCAGAGGTATAATATTTAGGATTCTAGATTAGGGTAGAAAAACTTTAGGTGGATGCACCTGAAGTTTGTTTCTGACATGAAGAGCAGAGAGGCTCTTAGGAGAAACATTTGGAGACCAGGAGCCAGAGGGATGCATGCTCATATGGGGAGTGACATGGAGAATCTAATCCATACTGAATTCTTTGCCAGGATTTCCTATGAGAGCAGGTGTGTCAGGCAGCTTCACATAACGGTGACAAACACCTAAGATGAATCAGCTGAAAAGGAGGAAAGGCTCATGTGGCTCACAGTCTCACAGGTTTCAGTCATGGTCCTGTTGCCCTTAGGCTGTGTGAGGCAGAGTATCATGGGGTGGGGCGTGTTAGAAGAGGAGAGGAAGCTGCTCACTGCATGTCATGGTGGCTGAGAAGCGCGTGCACACGTGTACACACACACACACAGATGGCTTGGATCTCAAAATTTCCGAGGGCACATTCCCAGCTTCCTGCCACCAGGCCTCGCCTCCTAAGGTTCTGTTACCTCCAAATAGCACGATAGGCTGGGATCTAAGCCTTTAGTGTGTGGGCATTTGGGGGACACTCCAGATCCAAACTCAAGCAGCAGGTGATCTCTTTTTGCCATGTAACAGTCTTCCACAGATATGCTGGAAAGAGTTTTCTGTCTTCCTGTAAGTATTGCGTCGGCTCAGAGCACAGGAATTTGGGGTGTCACGGGAGAGATGTTCCTGAGTGGACCATTTCCACTTACCATTCTTTCATACCAGTCTTACCATTTTCTTTGTACTAGGAGTTGAGTTATTCTGGTGGCTTTTCCCTGTAAGATTCCTCTCTAGGTTGGGACTACATCACAGTACAACTTTGGCTTGCTCCCAAATGAGAAATAACTTTTACCATAAAGAAGGACTAATGCTTCCACCAATCCATCATAGTTAACTAGAGATCTTACTGCATATGTATTTTATTAATATCATGTCCTAGCTTCTTAATAAGGACTACAACTTAAACTGAGAAAAAAATAACAGATTTGGGTCTGAATATTATGCACTTTTTTGGTCCCTTAAGAATATTGTGGGAATGATATTTTGGTAGAGAAAAGAAAAATATTTCATTAAAAATTTACTTTGCCCATGAAAACTGAATTCTATGTGAACAAAATATGATCTTTACACAGTGTATTATTTGCAGGGACTGACATTTGAGGTTCCTGAGAAACAGGTGAGCTCAGTAGAGCGCGCTGTAGAGACATATGGGCAGGTGAAGCCTTGCTAGGTGTTTTTCAGTGAGGAATTCTTGCCCACATGGGACGACATGGACTTATTGCTTCTATATTAAGATGCAGAATTGTAACTTGCATAATTTTACTCCCTCTGAACTGAGTGGCAAGTTGCTTTCGATGATCACATGTGTAATAATTTTCTGGACACCTTAGGATGACAGGTGTGCAATCTGGATCGAATCCCGTATGTGGGAACACGAGGTAGATCTGGCACCCTGGAACGAATGTGCTTGCATTATTTTATTTTTCTATTTTGCATTTTTAAAATTCAGTACAACTGCCGTAGAGCCTATTTTTGTCTTATATGAAGCCAATTAAATTTTAAGCTGAACCAATTCAATAAAAATGAATTTGGAAAATATAATCAGCACAGGAAAAGGGAAGCTAAATGTACACCCCACCATGAAAATATTACACACTTTTCTTGCTCTGCCGAGAGAGGCTACTGGGATAGGATATTCTTGGCGTTTGTTCATTTAAAGATAAGGATAACTCCCTTCACGCAGCCCTGAGAGCAGGACGCGATGAGAATTTCATCAAAGGCTGAGTCATTCATTCTGTGCTTTGGAGTTGTAGGAATTCTTAGCCCTTCTCACGTAATTTTGCATGCAGCCTCCGTGGAAGAGTCCCCTAATTTGTGTTGGACGAATGATGTCTTTTTCTAATTAGGCAGATGCTTTCATTTTCATTGAGAACTGGAAGACAATGTCTAATTGGCTTTCTTTTGTGTTGTTGTTTTTGTTTTTTGGACAGTGCTAGAAATTAGCCTTGGGATTTAGTCTCCTGATTGACTCCTATTCTAATTAAAACCCAATTTGATTGATCCTGCTTGGGCCTTTCCACAGGAATCACAGGATGACGTTCCAGATTCACAACATGTTGAATTTGTTGACTTGTTCTAATTCCCGCAACGTGTTCTGACGTTCTCCAGCACCGCACATGGAACCCCATCTGCAAGGCACTGGGTCTCTCTTCCGTTCCAGCCCCCGGAGATCACCCCACCTTTCCTTTCTTGCTGCTTTGTAATATGATGAATTCAAGTACAATTACACCGCAGAATTGTAAGGAGCAGATGTGGAGATAGTGATAGTTTCCATTCTCTTGATAGTTTATGGAGGAGGCAAGATCTTTTTCAGCTTCCAAGCAAGCCTATGATAGCCTCTTCTTTCCTTTGCTATTAGCATTGAAGATGGGGAAAGTCCTGTGAGACTAAAAATTAAATCGCCTTGTCTAGTGCCTACTGGGGGCATTTCCTTGTGCTGAGGACGGCTGTCATCTTTATCTCCAAAAGAAAGAAACAGAAGGTGTCAACACCTCACCTGCAACTTGGAAAAGTGAGTGCTGTGCAGAGTGGGAGGAAGTCTGGCCGATGTTTGTCACAGCTACATAAAGTAATATCTCTTCTTTGGTGAAAAAAAAAAGAGAAAATTTCAGCTTACTCATTACTTTGGTGATCTTAAACACATTTTCAATTATTTAGGAAATTAAAAAAACAGTTTTGCCTCTTTGCTAAACATATTATCATGTGAAAGCTTTCATGTTTGATTAAGGAAGGCATGGAGTTTACAGAGCAACCAAGTTTGATTCTTCCCCAAATTTTTACATTCCTCATGTTGAGAGTGTGTCTTTCTGCCCAAGATACAATCAGCTTCTCCGCTGAGGGCCCATCCATTTCTTTGTGAGCATGTCTTAACTCTCTACTCTGTGTTCAATTTGTCTTCTCTACCAAGCTGTAAGATTCTTACCTTGCCTTTCTTACTGTTTGCTAAGTGTCTTGTGAAGTTACTGCTTGCACTGTTATAACCAGATAAAGTATTTCATCAACATCTTTCAATAGTACCTACACGATACTAGCATTTAATGTGCATGAAATAAAGACCTCCACCCCAGGCTTGGCTTTGTAAGTGCAAAAGTCTAACGAATTCATAGCTTCAGATAAGTCCAAGGGCGTGGGTCTCCCCTTAGGTAACACAGAGACATGATCACCTTGCAGCTTGCAGAGGGGAGGGATGTGCACGTCACCAGCACCTCCGCCAGCAGACTGTTGAACACTCCCGGAGTGTGTGTGGGCCCATTTTGCTTGGGAATGGCAACTGAGAGATGAGCTGAGCTTTGCTAGAAATATGGAATAAGGCTTCCACCGATGCCACGGAGGCAAGCTTCCTAAAATGGTGTCATGTAGATCTGTTTTGGCTATTTTTCAAGGCTGTTTAGGTCAAGATTGGAAAAAATATGTTATTAATGATTACCAGAATTTGAAAGGAAGTTAAAATTGACCTCCAGCAATCTGGCTTGGCAACATAATGATTTGTACCACTCATTTTTTTTTTTTTTGCAAACATTACCTGTTGACCTGAGAAATACCCAGCCCTGTGCCACAGGAAAGGTGGTATAAAAGGGCTTAAGAAGATTATAAATGGGATACTATTTATAATGCTTATAATGCTTAACAAATGTCCCTCTGTAAAAGAGTCAGGTCCTATGGCTTAGTAACAATTCGCAGGAGTGTAAACTTGGATTTCCAAGTATCAATTTTACCTTGAAGTGACTGCGCTCCTGTACTTGAGAATAAATAACTGCCTGGTTAAGACAGCAGAATTAAGTAATTTCAGGAAATGAATTACCACATTGACCTTGTGTGGACCTGGCATGACAGTTTGCCAGGATGGGCCATGGCCAAGTTCCTGTCTTGTTCATATAATTTAGACTCTACCTATTCCTGTGATTTATGGTGAACTTGATTTAATAAAACAGATTGTTTGAGTTACATTTAATTGAACGTACATTTCTTCCACTTTCCCTCTAAGTGCAAGTAACTTCAAAAATCCAAGGGCTTGCGGGGGGGCCGGAAGCTAGAGGACGTTTGTCCTTCAGCGAGGACTCAGGCTAGGGGTTGAAATACTGCTACAGTCAGAGATACACTCCACGGAGGCTGCTTGGGCTCAGTGGGCCTCCGGTTCCTTTCTTGCCCTCCTGATCCTTTGTATCTCAGAAGACACGGAAAGTTTGTCCGTACCTAAGTCATGCCCAGTGTGTTTGTAGAAACTCAGCACTCAGTGGTGGTTCCTAGGGCTTCCATCATCCCATCCCTGGGCCACGAAGCTGGAACACTTTGTGAGTACACACATACCCAAACCTGTTTTTGAAACAGTGACTGCCTAAGTTTCCAGGTAGGTGGGCTGAGCATGCCCCTGCCCCTCTGGAGCGAACACAGGGCTCCCCACGATCCTGCACTCCCCGAGCTCTCAGGACTCAGGATGTCATCCACACAGCTCCGTCCGCATTTCCTGCCGCCTGCCTTGGCACGGAGCTGCTGGTCTTCCTGTCCATCCACACCGCTCACTCCTGGATAGCCTCTATGTTTTCACAGGGCAGGAGCCGCAGACTCTTATTTCTTTACGCCCCTGTGTTCAGAGACAGAGTTTTACCTGCCCTAAGTTCTCCGTAAACAATCCAACAGATTTTGCTGGGCTAGTACTTCCTTACTTTTTCTTCAGCCTTCTTAAAAATCGTTTGAAATGTATTGTCTAAGTTCTATAAAGAGAACTTGTTGGGATCACAAGCGGATTTAATTTTCTTTTTTCTGCCCTGCTTCCACCAAATCCCAATCACAAGATGGGAGCCAAATGGGCTGGAGAGTTGTTGGGATTCCGGAAGTCCCAGGTTCCGTGAGAGCGACTTCCTCCAGGGGGGCTGAGGAGAGTGAGGGATGCGAGCAACCTGGTCATGCAGGTGCAACGTGTCCGGTAAACATGTGAGAATAATTGAAAAATCAGAAGACAACAGATTTGGAAGGACACAGGGGTCATGTTACTCATGCCATGCATGGAGGATATTTTTTCTTCTAAGATTACAGTTTCCTTTGTTATTATCTATTTCATGAATATAACTTTTGTAATTGCTATCTACAACAATGGCTGTAACCTCATCTATGTACCCTCTGCTGTCTTAAATTGTTTCCAATTTTTCACTGTTACATACAATTTGGTCCCTTTTCTACTTGTGTGTATGTTTACAAACAAAATTGAAGGTGCTTTTTGAATTCAAACAATTGCTGTGTGTGTGTGTGTGTGTGTGTGTGTGTGTGTGTGTGTGTGTGTTTATTTAAAGACAGATGGGATTGAGTTAAATCACTTTGTGACTTGGCAAATAAATTTAATTTTAACCAGTCAAAAGGCTCTGCCCTGCTTCCAGTTTCAGGCTCCTATTCATGAATGTAAGATGGCACTTAGCTAGGCCACTGTGTCCTTACTACATTCAGTGGTGCGATTAGGTGTTTTTCTGAGTTTCAAGTGGAAAAGGAGGTTTCCTGCTGGTGCAGCTTGGTCAGTGACAGTGACGTAATGCAAGCATACATCAGGACTCCAGGTTCAAGTTCATTGGAGTGGGCGGGGCTATGATGAGTGATTATGTCCTGATGATAAATAATGAGTACATCTTTGAGTTAATTATTAGAAAAATCACAACTGATTCAGGGGTCCTTGAGACAGGTCCATGAGTACAGGAATCCTGATAAGTTACTGGCTGCTAGGCTGCCAGGCTGAGTGGAGGAGGGAGGGAGAGAGAGAGAGAGAGAGAGAGAGAGAGAGAGAGAGAGAGAGAGAGATTCATTCCCAAGACAAACTGTGAGATTACTGGGGCAGAATCCCGAACTAGAATTCAAAGCAAGGGCTTTGCTTGTGGCATCACAGCTGAGGCAGAAAGGTCACCCCGGGGGTCAGCAGAAGGGCTGGACTGCCTGATATGGGCATAAAAACTGTGCACCAGTCTCTATAACAGGGCCTGGGCTGCGGGAGAGCTGGCTCATTAATTAATTATTTTCTCCGCATGGTGACAAGTACTAGAGATATTTTCATTAATTACAATAAGACTTGACTGCCTATAAGAAAAAACTTGAAACAATGCTAGCGTGACCACAGAGGATTTATCCTTTCAGCTTAAGCAGTGCAACAGGCCAGCCTTCGGCAGATGTGGGAGCGACATGGTATCACAGACGTCAGCTTTTCTTTCCCAATATTCTTAGAGAGCAGCTTCATCTTAAGACCCCAGGATGATTGCTGGCGCTCCGGCCATCGGAGCTGTGTTTCCAGGCATCCGTCAGGTGGGAAGGCAAAGGGTTTTCTTCCAATTCTCCTTGCTTCTGTGAAGTGTTCTCTGAAGTTTCAAAACCTTAGTTCTCCACATCTTTTTTTCTTTTCTTTTTTCTTGAGGCAGGGTCTTGCTCTATAGCTGGCTTTGGACTCACAGCAATCCTTCTGCCTCAGCTTCCCGAATGCTGGGGTGATAGGTAGGCACCACCAAGCCCAGCATTTTGTGGTCCTGGGGAGTTGAACTCAGGACCTTGCACTTGTAAGGCAAGTGCTTTAACCTCTGTGCCACTCTCTAGCCCTTTTTCCCACATCTTAAGGCTAAATTCTAACACA
Organism: Ctenodactylus gundi; assembly: GCA_004027205.1. Taxonomy (NCBI): domain Eukaryota; kingdom Metazoa; phylum Chordata; class Mammalia; order Rodentia; family Ctenodactylidae; genus Ctenodactylus; species Ctenodactylus gundi. The sequence continues at coordinate 70,639 of PVKB01002049.1, forward strand.
CAAAACCACATCTACCTGCAAGGAAAACTACTTTTGTTGTAAATTTATTAGTTAAAATGCCTCTTTGATTTAAAAGGAATGTTTTAGCCATAAAGGAGGAGTAGAGAGAAGTTTTAAGTAGGCAGCTAGCATGCTTTGGCACAGTTGTCCTTTGGTTTTGCGAAGGGCACAGGGCTGATGAACAGAGAAATGAGGATTATAGCACAAGACCATCTGGCCTTTGAGCCAAGTGTCCTTCCATTGTGTGGTGCTGATTCCCCACCGAGGCTGGCCCTTTGGGGCCAGGCAGCGGGTCCCTGACACAGCCATCAGGAATCTGGGGTTCTCCTGGTAAGGGGTCCTCACTGGGGCTGGGTTATGCCTGCAGGTCATTTTTTCATCATCAAGATAATCTTGCTTCTTAGTATTTGAGCAATTCTACTACCAGGAATTCCACGTATGGAAATAATTTAAATGGGTGCAAAGATTTATGTACTAGGTTGTTCACTGAAGCTTTATTTATAATAGTAGAAAATTGAAAATAACCAAAATACCCAGCAGAGGAAATTGGTTAAATTACAGAATACCGGGACATCCATATGGCGGAACACATTGCAACCATTAGAAATCATGTTCCTTAAGAATATGTAAGGACATGCATGACAAAGCTAATAAGTTATGTTAAAAAGATTAAAAATAGTAATCACTGTGATCCCACTTAGGTAATATATGTATGTAGACACACACTCAGCACACAGAAACCTGGAATCCCAACATCAGCCATAATTCTTTTCCAGACGACAGGACTATTAATTATTGTAGTTTTTATTTATGCTTTTCTGAAATTTCCAAATCTCTATAATGAATATGTATCACTCTCATAATCAGGAAAAGCTCACAAGTCTCATTGGAAAATACGCTCTCTCCTTAGGAAAACAATTTTTGTTATTCTTCAGCTGCCTGGCGTGGCTGTTCGGCACGGTCGGAGTGCTAGCATGAAGAAAGTTATGGCAGATTGACTTCCATAAATATTTATTGAGCTCTGGTCGTGTATAAACCACAGTTCTGTGAACTGGAGGAATGGCTGGGGACAAAGGTGAGCTCAGAGACAAGTGAGGCTCTCCCCTACCAGACTGACGTCTTTCTTTGAGAAGACCAGTGCTTGGTAGGTGGAGGTCAGAGGTCTTCAGGTTCTTTGGCATGGGGGGACAGCCAAGGCTGGAAGGCCATGCCCCAAGACCATGTTTAGGCATGCAGGAGAAATTTGCTCCAGCTACCACAGGTGTGTGCTTCCCATTCACCCAGATGGTCAGCCTGGGCTATGCTCCACTGGGTGATTACCTGCTCTGCTCACTGGGGTTATAGAAACAGATTGGCGCTAGAGCCCACCGATGAAATTGCCAGCTTGACTGCAGACAGCAACAACGAAAATAAACCAATCGTGGAAGCTGCTAATGTAAATGAGAATTATATCCAGTGTTTAGAGAGTTAAAACAGCATTTACACAACAAACAAATTGGTCTGTGTTCCAGTCCTACTACCACTGCTTTTGAAGATGGCGGAAAAAAAAATAAAGGCCAATTTCCTCTTGGTTGGAATTGGTGAGAATACTGTCTATTGTGCAGGTACAAGAATAAGATCTGTTCGAATCTAGGCTACATTTCTGCTTGAGTGTGTGTGTGTGTGTGCGCGTGTGTGTGTGTGCGCGTCTATGTTCCTGCACTTCCAAGCCAGGGCCTTCACACTGAGATACATTCCCAGCTCATTTTTCAGTTTTGATTTTGAGACAGTCTTGCTAAGTCAGTAAGTTGCTCAGGCTGAGCTTTAGTTTGCAATCCTTCTGCCTCAGCCTTGTACAGTGCTAGGATCACAGGCCTGTGTCACCAGGCCCACCCACCTACATTTCTACTTTTTGGAGCCCACCAGATTTGCTCTTCCAGGAGCCTTAGGCAGTTCTGCCCCATCCTGGAATGTGTGCTTCATGTAGCAAGGGCCTCAGCTCTAGCTGGAAGAAGACTTCATCTTCTGCTATTTATTTCCTTCAAGTTTGTGTTTGGGACCAGCTCTGGAACATCACTCTCAAAGAGGCTTTGCTTACCCTCATAATTAACCTTTCATGCTATCAGTGACATCAGTGACTAAGGCCAGAGCACATGGGCGTGCGTGCACACACACACACACACACACACACACACACACACACACACACAACCGGAAATTAAACCCAGGGCTTTTGTCCTGAGTTACATCCCCAGTGCATTAGTTACTTTTTTGGTCACTGTGACTCAATAACTGACATCCACAAATTAGGGGAGGAAAAGTTTATTTTAGCTCACAGTTTCAGAAGGTCATAGTTCATGAATGGGTAGCTGGCAACAGCAGAAGAACATGGCAGAGATGGAGGTGGGGGCAGCCCCTCACAGCACTGCAAACAGAAAGCCAAGCCAAGCCATGTCCAGGAAGGAAGGAAATATCATACATCTAATTTCAGGTCCTGTCCCAGTGGCCGCTACTCCTGGGTCCAGCCCCAGGGTCCTGCTCCTTCTAGGTGTAAGCCCCCATTTTACACGTGTAATCCAATCCACACACGTGTAATCCAACCTGCCTTATGCCTGTCCTCCATTACACACCCATAATCCACTCCTCTAGACCAGGCCTCCATCTCCCCAGTGCCCACAGTTCTACAGACAATCAGCAACATCCAAATACATGAGACTTTTGGGGGACATTCCAGATCCAAACCACCACCCCCAGCCTTTTAAAAATGTTTTGTTTTATTTACATTTAATTTTTAATTTTATATAAGCTAAGTTGTCACTTTTACAGGCTGGGCTTGAACTTGCAATCCTCCTGCCTCAGCCTTCCAGAGTGCTGAGATCATAGGTGTGCACCACCATACCAGCTGGGAATGACTTCCTTATTTGCTTGGTCCTTTGCTCTGTCCTCTCTGAGTACTCTCCAGGTACGGTCAGTCCTTGGTGTCTGTGGGAGTTTGGCTTCAGAACTCACCATGGATAACATACTAGAGGATGCTCAGGCTTCTTATATAAAATGACATAGTTTTTGAATGTAACCTATGGCCCCCAAATCATCTCTAGATCACCTTAAGCACTAATAAAATGTAAGTGCAATGTAAATGATTGTTATATCTTTTTGTTTGTGGAATAACAACAAGAAAAGAAACCTGTATATGTTCAATCTAGACACAATTAGAAGATGCTTTCTATCCTTCGTTGAACCTGACGATGTGGAACTCAAGGACACAGAGATCAATAATATTTGCCCACGGCTTTTGTATTTTTACATATATTTTGGTACAATGGGAAATCTCTTTTGGCTGCATGATAAGTTCCCCCTGTGGTCAGAATGGAGCATTTTCAACCCACGGAGTGTGGGTTGGCCATCTTGTAGATCACAATCCTGAACCCTGCCTGCCTGTGGCCATGTAGGATGGCTGGGTAAATGTTTATCCCTATGGCTTCCCATGGCACATAGTTCCTTATTAGTATTATTTTTTATATGCCATCTGGTTTCACAAAACACCACACATGGCCTAACACCCCAGTCTTTTAAAATACACAATTTAGATCACTCTCCTATTCAATACCTTCTTCCCCCTAAACAAATGGAGCAGCCTTTGTACCCTTCCTCTTTTTCTCTCCTTCCTCCCGGAAGTTGGATCCTCCTGGAAGTTGGATCATGCATTTCCTTGGCTACTGTAGTTTTAGAGCAGATAAATGAATGACTTCTAAGTATCACTGCAGGTCAGGAAAGGTCACAGGAGCAGCCCAGGGGCAGCGGATGGGACCATGAGGACTGAGGTGCCCACATGACGCACATGTGCCCATGACGCACAAGCTCCAAGAAGTTTCTTGCTTTTCCAAGTTTGTGATTTACACTTCCAAATTGCTGGGGCTGTGAATTCTCTTCTAGGATGCCCGTTGGCAAACTACCCAGCCATCGGGCACTCTGATGAGCTATTTCATTGGTTATGTGGGAACATCCCTTGCAGGTCCTGGCAGTCTACATAAGTACAAGCCACTTGAGCAGTGGCCCCTGCAGTTGATCAAAGCGCTCTCTTCAAGCCAAAGGCGATATGTTGGTAAAGTAAATCTCCACATTGAAGCAGTTCCAATAATGAACATTGGACATTTTAAAGGCGTAAAGCTCATATTGTTTTGTAGTTGAACTAGTTTCTTACACTAAAACAAAGCCTTCTTGTAAGCAACCCTTTGGAGGCAAAGTGCAGAGTGGATAGGAGTTAAACCCAGTCTTTTCCTCTCCTCACAAGACCAGTGGTGTCTTGAACAAGCTTACACAAGAGTTGCACGGGATTTCGTTATTTACTTTTTATAGTAGTGGGGACTGAACCTGGCCATCACGTTGAGCTACACCCCACCCTTTGTCATTGTGGTTATTACCATTATTATTGAGACAGGCTCTCACTAAGTTGTCCAGGCTGCCCTGGAAATTGTGACCCTCCTGCTTCAGCCTTCCAGAGTGTCAAGATTACAGGTCTGTGCCACCTCCCTCCCCTGGATGAGTCTTTACTTGAACAGGTAAAATGTGGTTGATAGCTTAGAAATTTAAAAAATGTAACAACTCTCTACAGGGGCTATAGGGACATTTGATCATAATCATTTCTTGTCCTTTATCCGAATTCCTGCAGTGTTTTCAAAGTCAGAGCATGGGGGAGGCAGGGTGTGTTGGGGGCACGGGAAGAAGTGTTCCAGGTTAATTCTGGTGGCAGAGACGCCCCACACAGCTCCCATCAGAGCACCCTGGCTGTGAGCACTCTTTCTGTTTGTGCAAGTGTGTTTGGCATGACACTGCTCCAAAGCATTTGCGTGAGGCATTTCAAACATCGCAATTTAATGAATGGAAATGAAAATACCTTTATTCAAGCAAGGTCTTTGGTTATCGGGATAGCACGTGGATGGACTCGCATTCTGTGGCCTGCGAATGGGAAACAACTTGAGATCCGAGGGTAATTGCGGGAGCACGCCCGGTGGGGAAGTTGTCAGAAGGGCTGCTGTTGGGACATCGCTGCAGATGGGTCATGCCTTTGGAAGCCCGCTCCTCTGTGGTACAGGTCACGGTTTGGAGGCTCGGTGGTGCTGGCCAGACTGCTCACGCGTAGGCACCCCCACAGGCAGTAGCACAGGTGCATAGTGTTTTCCTAACACGTCCATTCAACTCGTGTTATGTGTCATCCTGCTGATTGTTTACTTTGCTAAGTAAGTTGTGGGTGTTTTTAATATATTAGGAGAAAGATGATGTGTTTTTATTGACTTCTAAGAGAGTAGATTGAATTTGGGGGAATAGTCGTGTTATGGACAAGGACTTTAGGATATTATGCAGTCAGAAAAAAGACTAGTTCGATTTCCCAGTACCACATAATCTGGGCATTGTGGTGCATGCTTGTAATCCCAGCACTCGGGAGGCTGAGGTAGGAGGATTGCTTGGAGTTTGAGCCCAGCGTGGGCTCCAAAGTAAGTTTAGGACTAGCCAGGATGAAGGAAAGAGATCCTGTCTCAAAAAAGAAAGATAAAAGAAAAATGACTGATATTTACCACTTATCCCTTAGCCATGTGACAAATAAGTAGACAGCACTGGAGATAGAGATGGCTGGGTGAAAGGGGTTGGCGAATGTCTCAGCCCTGAGTTTGACAGGCATCCCAGCTGCTTGGCGTGTCCAGCTACATGCCCCGCTGCCCACTGGAGATTTCCATTGACGGCTGATTAGCCCTCATATCCACAATGGGAGGACGAAGACAATTTGCCTGGTGGCTTGACTTTGCACAATTTGGAGAACTGAGAATTCTTCCTTTCCACCCTTGGGGTGGGTCCATAGCGAACACGCGGGTAGGACTTCTTCAGTTCCTGGTCCCAGCAGGGCTAGTCAATTCCTTCTCCTGTGAACCTGAGACCGAGACATGAAAAACCAGTTGGAGTTTTCCTCTTTTACAACCAAAGAGGAAAACAATGGTGAGATACTCTGGGAGCATTTTCTGAATTTGCATCCCACAAAATAAGAGACCTAAAAAATAGAGACAAGGAGAAAGAAGACTGGGGGTGAAATTTGGATACTCAAGGTGGATAAATGAAGGCTTCTGTGGAAGTAAGTGCAACCCAGGAATGAGCTTCGCCGTGTTCAAACTGGTGTTTCTCAATTATCCATGACGCTGGCGTCCTTTCCTTGTGTAACTCTGTAGTAGAATTCTGTGAAATAATGGATGGAGAGGGCTGCACTTTGGCCTTCTTATAAAAACCTGAAAAAAGATAAGAATACTTGTTCTTGCTCTCATCTCTTGAAATTCTTACAAACACAGTGAGTTGGTGGAGAGGGTCAGCGGAGCACAGCACAGCTGCTGAGAAGGAGACACAAAGTCATAATTTTTGTAGCAAATCCAAGAGACTCAATGGGTAGCAAAACAGATCAAGTGGTAAACACTGAGTTGATGAGTTATGATGCAGTGGTCGAAGCCAAACGCTTTCTTGTTTTCCCTCGTAAAGTACATTTAAAAAGTACAAGTACATTTAAAAAGATGCTTTGGAGAAAAAGAGTATAGTGCAGAACAATGACCAAAAGAGCCATCCCAAAACTAATATTCAGCCTTGAAAGAAACATACATGATTTACATGAAGGAGATGAACAACTTTGGCTGAAGGAGTGTGGTACAAGTGAAAAGAGAACATGTTTCTGGGTAGACAGACAGTGTTATACAAAATATCAGCTGCCCACAAATTGACTGGTAGGTTGGCTCAGTCTTAGTCAAGGTCACAATAGATTTTGGATTCTGAACTGATCAGGGAAAAAACCTCATAAATTATCAAATTCAGTTGCTTTTTCCTTTTCTAGTATTTTCCATGTCCTCTCTATATTGGTTGTAATTTCAACTCTTGCTCATTGTAGCCTCAATTCTAAACAACAGTAAGGAGAGGAATGTTTAGTCTTGTCACTTCACGGCCTAGAAATCCTTCCGTTGCTGTTGTTAATTCAGATCCTTGTGGTCTACAAGCATTTGGTTCGCTTGTGCCCCTGCCCTGACCACCTGCCCCTGAGACTTCTTTGCTGCTCTGCTCTGTGCCTGGGCACAATGGCTTCAGTGTTCTAAGACTTAGGAAATTCCACTTCAAGACCTTCAATATAACTTCTGCTTGAGTTTCTCTTTCTATTCCTTTGGTTATTTCTTCCTTGTTCTTTAAGAATCAATGCAGCATTATGAATTTCAAAAACTTAAGTCCACTCCCCCTTAATCAATTTTATGGTACTATACTTCTTAATAAAATTACAAAAATTCTAATTAATAATTTGAGCAATTAGTTGTTTAACAACTATCAGTCCTGCAAGAATAAAAGCTGCATGAATACAGAGATTCTTTTTTTAAAAAACTCACCTATATCTATTGGCTGATTGGCTTATTAAAATTTCTTGAATTAGGGAATTGCAAAAGAAATAAATGTAAGAAAACTATAATGATTTAAAAATATATTGCTTATATGGGAAATTGGAGGGCCAAACACTGACACATAATAGAAACATCAGAAAAAATCCTTAGTGTAGATAATGAAAATTATCATCAAACACCTAGGAAAAACTGAATTACTACATGATTCCAGGACAATAGGATAACGTTTTGTATTAAAAATGTAGAACTTTGTGTCCTAGAAACCAACATATATTCCCATTAAGACAAAAGAGCATTTCCTAAATATGTTCAAAAGAACACATAACCTGGGGGCTACTAAAAGAATTAACATGAAAAAATAGTTTCATGGCCCAGTAAGTGTAGGAAGTTCCAAGTTAAACAAAACTGCATTCTTGACTGCAAAAATTCTACAAATGATGCTAATGTACACTGGGAATTCACAAGCTGTATTGCAGTGCAGCATTTGGTGTAATCATGTGGAACTATTTTTATTTTCGAAGTGTAACATCGAGTTTGTATTAAAAAAAACCCTAAATAAGTTACAAGATAATTTCAAGAAACATTTATATAATTTTGGTGTTAGAGGATGTTTCTGAACATAATATCGAAGGCAGACACTGGAAGAAAATTTGTGCAGTTGAGCTTCTTTGCAGAAGGAAAATTATACCATCAAAGTTCTAAGAAACAGAAAAATTCTCTGATTAACTAAACACGGCAGATTCTAATGTTGTTTCTAAGTATCTGCTGTATGTCATCTCCTTGGAAAAGCGTCTGGTTGGCTGTGGGACTTGCTTTGACTGGGAGCAAATACCTAGAAGTCCCCTCAAATTGACATGCGTTAATGTTAAAGTTCTGTCACTGGGAGTCCTCGGTGTCCACAAGGAAAAGCATCTTTCTGCAAGCACAGAACTGATAGAGAAATAAACTTTGGGGAGATCTGCTGGTTTCTTTTTCACCTCAGCATCATATTGCTCATTCTGACTGGTTCATAAAGGAAAAAGATCTCCATTGGACTAGCATCAGTAGGCCAAAGAATGGTTAGGAGAGACTGAAAACAGGCTGGCATGGAGAATAGTACTTACCATCCAAATTTTGGAGACAAAGAAATCAAACTATAGAAAGGATTCAGTCTTGGAAAATGGTATGGAAAAGACTTTGGATTCAAGTTGTAGGACGTTTATCTCTTTTCCTCATGTAGAAATTCGCGTTTCAAAGAAGCCTTATTCTGCAGGCTTACCGCATATTTATCCCCTGGATGAAGGAAGGTAGCGCCTCTAATTAGCGTCTACCGGCTCCACCACCTCTACCGGCGTGAATTGGAGTTTTGCTACAACGTGAAAAGAGGTAAAAATATAAGCATTTACTACCTAAAAACCAATAGACTTGACCATTTAGAAAGCTTATTACATTAAAAAAATATTAATAAACTTAAGAGAAAACAAAACATTAATGGCATGTGTGGGAGCAAACAACTGGTACTTTTAATACATAAGTATACAAGTTAAAATTAGAGCAGGAGCTCCTTAATTGGACGGGGCAAAGACATAAGCAAGAACCCCCAAATATAAACCGCAAATAATCAGAAAATTGGGAAAGGTTTTAACTCACCAGCAAAGAAATGCATACTCAAAGAAAATGTTTTTTCATCTGTCAAAAATTTTCAAAAATGATAATACTCTGTTTTTAAAACAGGAGTAAACTTTCCCAGACTAATATCAAATTGCAGGGAAAACAGTATTTTTCTCATAGCCTGTGATGCTTAGTCTTTCTATAGAAACGTTTGGCAGTATGTACTCAAAGTCTCAACGTGTTTAAGCCTTTTGACTGAAGTATTTTTCTGTGATGAATTTAAATAGCTTTATATTTGGGCAACTGATTTATGCAAATATTTATTTTTTCTATTACTTACAATGGCAAAAATTTAGAAATAACGTTATTGATCAACAATAAACAATTTGTAAGATAAACCATGGTGTGTCTGTATACCAACGCACACATTAAATGAATTGATGTTTTAGGAAATACTACTACCTAGAGGACCACTGATAACATAATACGAATTCCACAAGATGTCTAAAATTGGCACTGTAAAATGCCAGCTACCACAGAGAAACCTTTAGTATTATGATATGATGTGGGAGCCTTTGTCAGCTTCACATTGCTGGGGTGAAATAGCTAATACCTCAACCCCAAGGGAGAGGGGCTTCCCTGGCTCATGGGTTCTCGTGCTTCAGTTGCCTGGCTGGCTTCACAGCAGAGAGGCGTAGCAGGGTAAACCTGTTCACCTCACCAGCAGCAGAGAGCCCAGAAAGGTGCCACAGTCAGAGGGAGACACGCTCCGCAGTTGACCTCAGTGCCCCGCCTCTCCAAGTGGACCCCACCTCCTCACAGTGTGCACAGCATGCGCCACGATCTCACCGCCTTCCCAAATACAACCTCTGAACACGTAAGACTTGAGGGAACAGTCGCAATCTAAGCCATAACTGATATCAATGAATTTATTGGGAGAGATAGACTTCAAGAGAAATTAAAATTCCTTTTTTGTGTGTGATGTGTACTTTTGTCTTTCTCAATTGTTCTATAGCAATTATAACTTTTAGTCAACAGGACAGAAGCCAAACAGTGTTAAGGAAATGTATCATTTTTAGTACATTTTAGTACAAGTTTTTTTTTAGATTAAAGTAGAAATTTGCGTTTTCTAATTTATTAATACAAGTAACATTTGCCATAATTTTATTTTCACATGTAAAATGACTTTTAGTAATTAAGAACTGAAATCCACAGAAGTACGTGTTATTGCTGAAGGATTCCCCTTTGAAAATTAAATATAATAAATATGTTTCAAGCTAATTTATGTGCTGATGCCACGGTATAGGACAGTATAAGACTTTCTCTTGAGACTCTTCCAGCGTGAAAAGTCTTAATGTGCAGGAGAGACTCAACCTTAGATGGGAAAGAAGAGTTGGTGGATACCCGACCTGACAGTATTATCTGATGCTTAAAAATTCTGACCCACTCCCTGGGCGGGGTCTCATGGACCCTTCCACTGTCTGCAAAGGTGGCAGCTTACTTTTCCCTGTGGAATCCTATCATGGAAAAATCTATCGTCCTAGCAATTTTATTTTCAGGTGCTCTCTAGTTCAGAGAGCTTCCCCTTTACCCAGTTTGTAAAATAAAAGTTCTGCTATTTTTAATTATCTGTTTTTATTTACCAGTAATACTTCATACAAAGGTTTAATATCTAGAATATACAAAGAACTCATAAAAATAAAACCCCCTAAAATAAATGACCTTGTCAAGAAGTGGGCAGCTGAAGTGAAAAGAAGCTTCACAGAAGTACCGATGGCCAACAAGAGACTTGGCACTCCCCACCCCCAACAAGAGACTTGGCACTCCCCACCCCCAACAAGAGACTTGGCACTCCCCACCCCCACACTGACAAATGAATAAAGTCAACACAAGTTCACAGAAGAGCTACGTCAATACCTGAAGGAGTGCCCAGTGCACTTAGAAGAAACGAATACAGCTATGTCCCTAATGAGACACACAGCCCAACGGGGCTGACCACGCATGAGGGAGGGAGTGGGGAATAGAACCCAGAGCCTTGCACTTGCTAGGCAATCACTCTAACCATTTGATTACACCCCCAGACTTCAAAGTTTCTTAAAAATGACACTATACATCAAACTATGGCAATAAAGAGTAGAGCCATTTTCAACAAAACAAAACAAAAACAAACAAAACAAATGGCCAAGGAACACATGAGAAGTGTTCTCCATCACTGGCCATCAGAGAAATGCAAATAAAAGCAACACTGTGGTTTCAGTTTGCCCCAGTGAGAATGGCCTACAGCAAGAACTCAGAAACCAGCAATTGCTGGCGAGGGGTGTGGGGAGGGGGAGCGGGAAGGAACTCTTCTCCACTGGTGGTGGGAATGCAAGCTGGTCCAACCATTATGGAAAGCAGTCTGGAGATTCCTTAGAAAGCTGAGCATAGAAATTCAATTTGATCCAGCTTTTGCTTTACAGGGTGTGCTCCTAAACGAAATAACACACCAAAAAGACACATGCATATTCATGCTTTTACCAGCACAACTCATAGTAGTCAAATCCTGGAAATAATCTACCTGCCCATCAATAGAGGAATGGTTATGGAAGACAGATATGAAACATTTGAATGAAAATGGACCACCTTGAATCAATAATGCTCAGTGAAATGGACCAAACACAAAAGACTGACTATGGACAGGTGTCTCTCTTATAAAATTCACAAAAACAGTAGCATAAAAGGCCCTAGGTGACAGGGTAGAAAGAGAGGAAATGGACTCCTAGGAAAGGGGAGGAATACCTGAAAAATGGGGAGGGGGGCATGGATGGTCATTGATCCCCAAACCCCATGTCTCTAATGTGTTATAGAATTTAGAATTCATGCATATATACATGAAAAATATTTGTTTTTTAGAATGATTCTTGGGAAGTTGCTTATCTTCTGAAGAATACATTAGGTTTACCATGTGGCTATCGTAACGGAGCCCGGAGACTCATATGTCATAGGGTCTGCTTCCTTATTTCCTCCCTCCGCTTTGACAACTGTATGGCCGCGGAAGTCTCTCCACAAATTTCCTGGGATTGTTTGTTTTCAGGTCACTGCCTCAGTCATCAGTGATACAGAAATATAACCAAATGTGGGTCTTATTCTACAATTAGTTACAATATGCCCAATGATATATATATATATATATATATGTATGTATATATATATATATATATATATATATATATATATATATATATATCTTACATATATATCGCACACACAACGAGTCAACAACAACACCAGCTTCCACGTGCCAGCGTCGGATAAGTAGCACAGATGTCAGGACTATTGGTATTCCATCAAGACGAAGAGTAAGCAAAAAGAATTTTAAAGGTTGTGTGTCATAATTTAAACAGATGATTCAGATATGAAATATCATCACAAGGTATCTGTTATAAAGAGGGCATAAGCTTTATGATAAATCTTTATTTTAAAGCCTGTTCTCAAAAGCCAGTGTTCCATGGTTGGTTTCAGAAGTGAGCAATATTGTTTAGAAGTAATTTACTTCAGGCAATCGATGTGTTCCTGAAAAAGTCAGGTGAATCAAAATTATCTCCATAACATCTACAATTTTGGAATCAGAACTCCAGGGCTGCTGTGGTAATCAAAATGTGAATTTAAGAAAAAAGCCAATCTGTTTTCTGCATTAGGAAAGAGTGAATATCAAGAATCACATTATTAAACGTGACCATTTCACCTCCGTTTTCATTGCTGAAGATGAGGGGAGGAACTGTCCCTGTCTTTGGCGAACGCCAACTCTGCCGTGTGTCCGGTAGGTCTTTTCCTTTCCCCGAATAGGAAATTGGTCTAGTGATTTTCTTCTTCTCTGTCCTATAACATTATTTCCCCCTCCCCAGCAGGTGTTTCCACCAGCACATACATATGTGATTATGTTTCTTATCTTGGAAAAACAAAACACACTCTTCTCTAGAGTGTAATTTCCCTACTGTTACAACCCCAATTCCTTCCTTTACTTTTAAAATAAAAAACAATTTAGGAGTTCACCACACATGTGATTTTTCACCTTCCCTCTGCTCATTCTGTGCTGTATCTACCAGGTTTTCCCAACCCTGAAACTTTCATTCGTAAGTTACCGGTTGACCTGCGTGTTGTCAATCCTGACTTACGTTGACCTTATTTGACCTCAGGAGCAGCCTGTGTGCAACTGCATCTCTGCTTTCCTTGGTGTCTCTGTTGCTGACATCCATAATCTGCTCTTTCCTGGTTTTAGCTCCTGCCTCACCTGCCAATCGTCCTTGGATTGTTGTGGACTCTCCTAGAGGAATCAACTTCTATGCATTCCAATATCCCAAGCCAGCTCCTGGGCCACTTACCTGTGTAGACGTGCCGCCTTTGTGATCTCACTCCGCTCCATAGCTTTAAATACTACCTATTCACTGTCATCGTTTCCAACTCCTGCCTTCAGGTGAAACCTCCACCTGAGCTCCCGCCTTCCCACCCTCCCGCCTCCTCGGCATTCTATTTAGAGGTCTGCTCTGCACCTCATACCAAACCAGTAACAACCGACCCGTCCATGTTTCCTTCCTAGTCTGGTTTGCTCCCAGTCTTGACATCTCAGCGCATGGCAGTGGCCTCTGTCCAGTGGCTCACCCTGGATTCTTGTCTCTTACTCTGAATCTTATTTACCAGAAAGTCCTGAAGGTCCTCTCTCACCATTTGTCCTGGATATACCTAGCTCTCACCGGTACTGTGATAATCTTAGCCACCATCATCTCTTCCTTGTCCCAGAGCCAACAGCCTCCTCCCAGCCTAACCTTGGCACAGCCGTATGATCCACTTTAAACAAATCAAGTATTATTACCTCTGTTCAAACTCCACAATCTTTTCCTTAGATAAAGCCCCAGCCTCGAAAGTCTTTGAGACCCCACACGCTGTGTTCCTCGTCCCCCTACTTGTCTGGCCGTGTCTGCCACCTACCTGTTGCTCTCTCCTCTTAAGCCCCGTTGGTTTCTTCCTGGTCCTCTAATGCCCAAGTCAGACTCCCAGATCAGAGTACCTGCATCTGCTCCTGATCTTTCCAGAAGTTTCTTCTCTCAGATACTACAGTCATGTGTTCCCTCATTCTCTTGCATTTCCTTAATGTCACATCCTTAGTGAGGCCTTCTTGCAATTCTAGTTAAACTTGCAAGTTCCAGCCCAAAGCAAATTCTTTTACTCTTTCTATTTGTTATGTTCCCTTAAGGGGTCGGCCACGCCACTGTGCTTTCCACAAAGTCATTTTTGTGACATGGGACGAGATGGAGCTGGAGAGCTTGCACGTGCTGTGCAAGGGCTGTGCCACTCGGCCACATTGCCAGCCCCCCAAGCCAAGAGCTTAGGCTACTTGTTTCCACCATTAACTCATTATTTCATTTTCATGTTTATTCTTAAGTCATTCCAGGATCTGACCTTGGGATTCCAAAGCTTGATAAGACAGAATCCTGCCCCCCAAAGCCTTCACAGGCTATTGGGGAAGATAAGCAAGTAAGTATAAAACACTTAATTCTCACTTTATCCCTAATATCAGATCTTTACTTTATATAATATTTCTAAAGTATAGGGTTATTTTTGTAAAGGAATTGACTTTTTTAATTTCAGTCTTTCTGTGAGGAGTTATTTCCTGATGTCTGATCAGTCCCTAGTTTGATTGTAGACTTTTATCCCCTGATATTGTCAACACAAAAACATTGCATTTTCCTCAAAGAAAATATGAAATCGTTTATTCTGAAGCCAAATATGAGTGATCTAGGCCCAGGAACACAAATGTAGGTTTCCCCAAATACCACATTCCAGCGAGTAGCAGTTTCATATAGTATTTATAGCTACAGCTATAGAAAGTCATAAATCAGAGCACTTTTTGAAAACATTGGTGGAAGCATCAGTCAGGCAGGTCTCTCTGAAGGGAGAAATTGCTGTAGGTCTCAGATGTTATCTGAGGACATTCTCAGCTCTCCAGTTGGTGGGAAGCTAGGGGTTCTGCTGTTACATTTTAAAAGGGTTACTTAGTAATTACAGGAATGTTATATATCAAAAGATCACAGGATGTTAAGTCAGATACAGAAGTGGAGATAGACACCGCCATGAAGAAGGGCCACAGTATCCCAGGACAGTCTGACTTATGCAGAGCATCCCTGACTCTCCACAGGCTCTCGGGAATCCAATTATCTGACCACATTAGGCTCATTGTGAATGAGGCTATTTTCAGGGAACTTCAGTTATCAATAGGCCTCAATACTGCCTCATCCAGTTATTTTATAAAGCCAGAGACTGTAAGGCCCAACAATAATACCCCTGTATGATAATATCTATCATTTATTGGACATTCATTATTTACTACATATAGCTGTGATAAGCACTTTGCATGCACTATTGAATATAACATTGACAACTTGAGTTGGATGCACTATTATCTCACTTTTATTCATGAAGAAGACTGAGGCTTGGGGAATATTTCGTTCAAGGCCATCAGGTTGTGAGTGGTGGAGCTTCCGGTCAAACCAATATCTGCCTTATTTATAAAGCCCAAGCTCTCAGCAGATGGACAGTCTGTGCCTTTCAAGAGCATTTCATAAGTATGTGGCAGAGCAGAATCTGATACCCAGAGCAAGGAGCCATTTTTGTCTCCAAGGTGTTTTCTGTGGTGGTTTTGTTTTCAGATATGTTGACACGCACAGATCCTACGTGATGGCAACTTTGCTAGTAATTCTGTGACTGTCCTTTCTCACCCATTTTCAATGATTTAGGAATAAGAGAGAAAATTGAGACAGACTCATATCCTCCTAACACCGTCAATAGCCTGTTTTGCTTATGTGCTGTAAGGGTGACATTCTGTGGGACAGCTGACAACTCGAACAGTTCAATGGCTGTGAGGAGCTATGAGGTAGTTGGATCATGACAATGTATGATGCACATGCCTGTTTACACATAAACACATACTGCAATTGTAGAACAGTTTACTTCAACCAAAGGAAATGATCAGAAAAGTTTTTCCTTTACTTGTCTCACTCAAAAAATCATTTGCTTTTCTTAATGACAGACCAATCTGTGTAGTTTTGCAATTGTGGCAAGGAGCTGTAGAGTATTATGATAACATCAATAGGAGAGCACAGTATGGTAATGTAAAATTAACGAGCAAGAAGCAGGCTCCTTCTCAAGCAAAGTGCACTTTGTAATACAGCACACCCTCTCAATTAGCCTGTTTGCAGGAGCCAGTGGACATGGGCACTGTGGTGGAGAGTAGCTCCTAGACGCGGAACCACTGAGCGTGATCACCACGACTAGCATAGAGGCTGCACCTTGGGGTATTGAGAGCCATATGCTGACCGCACATACGATTATGAGTTTCAGATTTACACACTGACTCACTCATAATGGTCAGGAGTATGGTTGAAACGCAACTGATTTGTATTTAGCAAAGTAAACACAGTAAATAACTCAGGAAGCAAATACAGAAACAAAAGCAGCATTGGTGATACACCAAGGCTTTCTGCTTTTCCTAAGTGGTACACGTACAGTGACTAGCCAGACCAACACAATGCATGAAAATGTATCCTTGCTTCTTAGAGAAATGGCCACTTCCACCACTGAGGAGGAGATTGAAATTTCTGTGGCCGGCCTAGACATCCAAATCTCTTTATAAACACAGAGGGCCATACTGAGCATTCACACTCCATATTCCAGAGCTGTTGAATTGCAGGAAAGCAGAAACCAGGAGAAAACTCTGGCATGCAAACTTTGGGTAAATTGCATAGAAACAGTGTGTTGCCTCCAAATAATTCATGAGATATAATCTGACTGGAGCACTGTTACAGTTGGAATGCTTGTGCCTTCGTAAACTCGTGTTGAAATTTAATTGCTCTTATTAAATATTAGGTTAAATATTAGGTAAGAAGTGGGACTGTAGCTAAGGCTGGGGGTGAATACTTGTAACCTCGACACTCTGGGAGGCTGAGGCATGAAGCTCAGTAGTTTGAGTCCAGCCTTAGTGAAACTCTGTCTCATTATAAAAAGGGTTGGAGATATAACTTGTTGCAAAGGCCCTGGACTCAATGTCCAGTGGGCATACAGACACACATAGACACACACACACACACACACACACACACACACACACACACACACACACACACACATATACACACAGAAGTAGGGCTATGAATAGGTGGTTAGGCCACAAGGTCTCTGGCCTCATAAACGAAATAATGCCATTATTGTGGAAGTGGGTTCATTATAAAAGGATAAGATCTCCCCCTCTATGCCTTCTCTTGTCCTGTAACAACAGGATGACACCCAAAAAGGCTCTTGCAATATGCTAATGTCTTGACCATGTGCCTCTCAGCCTCTAGACCTGCAAAAACAAATACATTTCTTTTCTTTAGAAAGTTTCTAGTCTCAGGCATTCTGTTACAGTAGTGTGAAACAGGCAAAGATAAAGTCAGGCAAAAGAAGTGTGATGTGGGTTGGAGGCAGCCAATTATTTGCTGGCATGCTCCTGCCTGTACCTGGGAGCTGGTGTGACTGGACCTTCTCATGACCCGTCTCAATTGAGTGCCACCGGCATCCAGGTAGTCACTGGCACCCCAGCACCTGCATCTGGGAGCCTGTGGGACAGGGCCTTCTCATGCCCAGTCCTGATTGCACGCTGAAGGCATTCAAGTACTTGCTGATAGTATTTCTGCCTACACTTCAGAGGCCCCACAGCTGGGCCTGACCTCCGTCCACTGCTGCTGTGCATGGAGGCATAAAGGTAGCTGGGCTCAGAACCTTGCCTACACCGCGGAGCTCACAACTGGGCCTGCTTGGCAACTGTCACTGCTGTACCCCAGAGGCACCTCGGTAGCCAGGCCCGGATCCCTGTTTACACTTCAGACCCTATGCAGATGAGCCTACTGGGCCCACATTGCTGCTATGCCCAGAGGCATCCAGGTAGCTCTGCCTGCACTTCAGAGCCCACGTGCCTGGACTTTCACAGCACCCGTTGTTGCAGTGTGCTGGAGACACCCAGGTAGCCACTTCCAGACCCTCACCTACACCTCGGAGCCAGCACAAGGGAGCCTACTTGGCACCCATCTCTGCTGCACGCCAGAGGCATCCAAGTAGCTGCACCCCAACCCCTGCCTGCACCTCAGAGCTCACACAAGTGGGGCTAATTTCCACCCATCATTGGAGGCACCCAGAAGCATCCAATCCCCACGTGACCGGCTGGAAGGCAGGAAGGTGCTAAGATGGTGCCAAGCTGCCAAGCTTCAAGAGCAGAAACACATTTTCAAAACAGACCTAGTAGCAACTATCAAGCAGGAAAGAGTGAACTAGTTTTCCTGTAACAAGAAGCCTCAGTAGCACAAACTGTAAATTACACAGCCACAGAGCAACACTTTTCACTATCAAAAAGTAGAGTTTGCTCAAAGAGTAACCGCAGCAAGCCAAAAGGAAGACTCAACAGCAAGGTGAGAAACATGGGTTTAGATGCTGCAGGAACCCCCCAGTCCACCGAGAGAGACTCAGTAGAACCAGAGGAAGATCAAAATTCCTCAACTTCAAAACAAAAGTAGCTAACCTACTGGAAGAACACAAGACTGAACAACAAACTACACAAAATGCTTGAGACTCAGACAACAATTTACACAAGACACTTAGAGAATTCAAAAAAGATTTAACCAAAGAACTGAAGGAAGAAACAAATGCAAAACTAGCAGAACTGCAGAAGTCAATGCAGGAAATGAATGCCAAAGTCACTAAAGAATTCCAAAAGTATGAAAAGATGAAAAAGGAGCATCAAGAGCTGAAAACCCCCATGGAAAGCACAGGGGACAGAATGACAAAACGAGGAGAGCATTTCAGATTTAGAGGACAAGAATGTAATGAACCAGACTGTTAACAACCATGAAATAATTCAAGGTCAACAAGGAAATGAAGTGCTACAGATTATAGAAGACTCAAAGAAACTTAATCTCAGAATAGCAGGAACACAGTAAAAAATGGAAATTCATACTAAAGGACTAAGAAACCAATTCATTGAAGTCATAAAAGAAAACTTCCCATATATAGAAAATGAAATAAACATCCAAGTGTTGGAAGCATGCTGTACAACCACTAGATATGACCAAAAGAGAAGCTCCCCTAGACATATTATAATAAAACTCACTGAAATGTAAAACAAAGGGAGAATTCTAAAAGCTGTAAGAGAAAAAAGCAAATAACATATCAAGGCAAAGCTATCAGGGTAACAGCAGCTTCTCAACACAAGTCCTAAGAGCCAGACCAGCCTGGAGTGAAGTCCTTAAAGCCCTAATATACTAACTGTGAGCCAAGACTCCTCTGACCAGAAAAAATATCATTTAAAATTGACAATGAAATAAAAACCTTCCATGACAAAGAAACCTTGAAGAAATTTATGACAAACTGTCCCTACAAAGAATTCTGAAAGATCCGTTTGAGAGGAAAACAGACAACAACCGCAACAAAGAACACAGTGGCAGGTTTGTCCTTAATAGAGAGAACATCTAAAAATAAGTAAACGAAAGAGTTGTATATTCACAGGGTTATAAAACGGCAGGACCAAAGATACAACTATTATAACCCTAAATCTAATGGCCTCATCTCACCAATCAAAAGACATAGAATGTCTAGCTGGATTAAAAAATACAGTCCAACTATATGCTGCTTGCAAGAGACACATTCCAAGCATGACGATAAAGACAGACTCAAAATGAAAGGCTGGAGTTCTATATTTCACTCAAGTGGAACACACACACACAACACACAAAAAGCAGAGGTAGCGATACGCTGCTGACAAAGTGGACATTAAGCCAAAACTGGTTAAAAAGTTGAAGAATGTTACTTCATTCTTGTAAAGGGAGCAATCCAGCAAGAGGAACTGACAACCATAAGTATTTATGCCCCGTTCAATGGTTCACCAAACGACATAAAACAAAAGCCACTGGACTTCAAAAAACTACATAAAATCCATTGCTATAACAGTGGGGAACTTTAATATATCTCTCTCCCAAGAAGACAGGTCAAGTAGGCACAAAATTAACAAAGACATAACAGATCTGAACTACATCATAAAAGAAATGGATCCAACAGACATATACAGAAATTTTAATCCAACAAAACAGAATCCAGATTTTTCTCAGCTGCCTATGGAACATTCTCCAAAATAGACCATGTTCTACGCCATGAAACATGCTTAAACAGATACAAGAAAATTGATACAATCCCATATACTCTGTCAGATCATACTGGAATAAAACTAGAAATCAACTACAACACAAGCCAAAGATATAACTCAAAGTAATGAAGACTGAACAGCACTCTTTTAAATAAACAATGGGTTACAGAAGAAATCAAGGAAGAAACAAAATGTTCACAGAGTCAAACGACAATGGCCACACATCACAACACAAACTCTGGGACACAAGGAGGGCAGTACTAAGAGGAAATTTTATTTCCACAAGTGCAAATATAAAAAGAATGGAGTAAGCCCAAATAAATAATCTAACCTCACAACTCAGAGCCCTAGAGAAACAAGAACAAGCCAACCCCAAACCTACCAGAAGGAATGAAAATTTAAAAACTAGAGCAAAAATAATGAAGTGGAAACTAAAAACAATCCAAAAAATAAATGAAACAAAATGTTGGTTTTTGAAAAGATAAAAAGATTGATAAACCCCTTGCCAAACTCACAAACACACATAAAAAAAGAACACCTACATCAATACAATCAGGAATAAAAAGGCGAAATTACAACAGATGATAAAGAAATCCAAAGGATAATAAGAAGTCACTTTGAAAATTTTTACTCCAATAGATTTAAAAATCTAAAAGAAATGGATGAGTTCCTAAACATATATCAACCACCAAAACTTTAATACATTTGAAGAGGCCAATATCCACCTATGAATTCGAGGAATAAATAAAAACCCAACCAAAGAGCCCTGACCTGATGGACCCTCGGCAGAATTCTATAAAAAATTTAGGCAAGATTTAGTACTAATGCTCACTAAACTTTTTCAAGAAATTGAAAAAAGAAGGGAAATTGCCCAACTCATTTCTTGAAACAAGCATAACTCCAATTCCAAAACCAGACAAAGACCGCACCCCCCCCCCCAAAAAAATACCTACAGGCCAATATCCCTAATGAATATAGACGCAAAAATACTCAATAAAACACTTGCCAATGGAATATAGCAAATCATGAAGAAGATTATACACCATGACCAAGTGGGCTTCACCCCAAATATGCAGGGCTCATTCAACATACACAAATTAATAAATGTAATATACCACATTAATAGATGTAAAAATAAAAATCATGATTGTCTCAATAGATGCAGAAAAAGCATTTGACAAAAATCCAGCACCCTTTTATGATAAGGACTCTGAACAGGAATAGAGGAACCCTACTTCAACACGATGCAAGTTATCTGTAATAACCCCTCAGACCATACGACCCTTAATGGAGAAAGACTGAAAGCATTCACACTAAATCAGGAACAAGACAAGGATGCCCGCTGTCACCCTTACTGCTCAACATAGTGCTTGAAAGTTTGGCAAGAGCCATCAGGCAAGAGCAAGGAATAAAAGGAATACACGCAGGAAGGGAAGAAGTAAAGATATCCCTGTTTGCAGATGACATGACACTCTGCATAGAAGGCCCCAAAGACTTTACCCAAAGACTCTTAGAACTAATAAATAAATTCAGTGCAGTAGCAGGTTATAGAATCAATAGCATTCCTCTACACCTATAATGAATCCAAATAGAAAGAAATTAAGAAAACAACCCCCTTCACAAGATTGACAAAAAATAAACCACTTAGGAGTAAGCCTCACCAAAGAGGTGAAAACCCTATGCAAAGAAAACTGCAAACCCATAAAGAAACAGATTGAAGAGGATTTTAGAAAACGAAACCACATCCCATGTTCCTGGATAGGAAGAAATAATATTGTCAAAACGGCCATACTCCCAAAGCCACTGTACAGATTTAATGCAATACTAATTAAAATATCAACTACATTCTTCACAGAATGAGAAAAAACAACCTTAAAGTTTATATGGAACCAGAAAAAGACGCAGAGTCTCTAAAGCAACGCTGAGTAACAAGGGCAAAGCTGGAGGAATCACAATCCCAGATTTCAGAAAATACTACAAAGCAACAGTGATTAAATCTATAAGGTACTGGCATAAGAACAGACAAGAGGACCCGTGGAACGGAACTGAAGATACTGAAACAAACCCAAACATCCTAGTCACCTGATCCTTGACAAAAGAGTCAAAACAATTCACTGGAGAAAATACAGCATCTTCAACAAATGGTGCTGGGAAAACTGGATTTCCACATGCAGGAGAATGAAACTAGACCCATACCTGTCACCATACATTAAAATCAGATCAAAATGGATTGAAGAACTGGACATCAAAACAGAAACAATGAACTTACTGGAAGATAAAATAGATAAAACCCTAGAAGACACAGGGACAGGAAAAAAATTTCTAAACAGATCACCAACTGCACAAGAAATCTCAGCAAGAATTAACAAATGGGACTACATTAAATTAAAAAGCTTTTGCACAACAATAGAAACCATCAGCAATGTGAAGAGACAGCCCACAGAGTGGGAAAAGTTAATCACCAGTAACACTTCGAAGGATTAATATCTAGAATATACATTGAACTGAAAAACATAAACCCCCCTAAAATAAATGATCCCATCAAGAAGAGGGCAGCTGAAATGAAAAGAAACTTCTCAGAAGAAGAAGTACAAATGGCCAACAAACATATAAAAAAGGGTTCTCCATCACTGGCCATCAGAGAAATGCAAATAAAAACAACGCTGAGGTTTCACCTCACCCCAATGAGCATGACCTACAGCAAGAACTCAATGCAGAGAAAAAGGAACTGTACTGCACGGCTGGTGGGAGTGCAAGCTGGTACAACCACTATGGAAAGCAGCCTAGAGGGTCCTTAGAAAGCTGAGCATAGAAATTCCATTAGATCAAGCCACTGTTCCACTGGGCATGTTCCCAAAAGAAAGAAAGTCAACATACCAGAAAAACACATGCATATTCATGTTTATAGCAGCACAATTCATAATAGCCAAGTCCTGGAAACAACCTACCTGTCCTTCCATAGAGGAACGACTAAAGAAAATGTGGTACCTATACACAATGGAATACTATGCAGCCATAAAGGAAGACAGATAGGAAGCATTTGAATGAAAACGGGGCCACTTAGAGTCAATAATGCTCAGTGAAGTGGACCAAGCACAGAAGACTCACTATAGACAGGTGTCCCTTTTACGAAATGCACAACAATAATGACATAAAAAGGCCACAACATGAATGACAGGATAAAAAAGAGGCAATGGTCAGCTAGGAAAGAGGTGAACCTCTGAAAAAGGAGTGGACTAAGATGCTCACTGATTTCCAAAGCTCCAAGGTTCTAATGTGTTTCAGACTTTGGAATTCGTGTATTTACCAAAAACAGGTTAAATTTTATGTCATGTGAATTATTAACAATAATAAAAAGAAGAAGTTGGAAGAATAGCTTAGCAGTTAAAGTGCTTGCCTAGCAAGCTCAGAGTCTCAGTTCAATTCCCCAGCACCACATAAGAAAAAAAAAAGTGTGATGTGAAAATCCCATTCAGATTTGGTATGATCTCAAGGAAAGCCCTTCTCTGTGGACTTGCCTAAATTCTCACCTGGCATCCCTCTGTAAATTACAGTTTTATGTAACTGGCTTATGGGCTAGTAGAAAAAGATGCGAAAAATTGGTGAATGTCGTCAACAAGCTTTAAAAATTTTATTGTTTTTTAAAATTTTGTGTGACAATTGTAGGAAATGCGGAACAAGTGTGTATGTGTAAATGTCATAGACAATTAATTTGTAATCTTACTGCTGACAGAAAAAAAAAACCCACCCTAGCTATTTTAGTGTAGAAATCTCCTGGCCATGTCATGAGGCATTTCTAACCTTGACAATGGAAGGTTTCCCTCCTTCTGTGCAAAATCGATCTTCTGTTACATGTTACACTGCAAAACAAGGTCTTTGGCAAGGCTGAGAAAACAAGCTCATGACGTTTAGCACATTAAAGTTATGCTAACAGATGGTCCACTTTGCAACAGAAAGTCTCTCTCTCTCTCTCTCTCTCTCTCTCTCTCTCTCTCTCTCTCTCTCTCTCTCTCTCTCAAATTTCACCAAAAAAGGCTCAGTTGGGATAGGGCTTGCCCACAAAGAAGGGCCAAGGTGGGCACGGTGAAGGGTATGAAGAGCTGAGGAGTTTCGCAGGATGGGGTGGGAGAAAGAAGGCCCCCTGCGCTCACATTCTCTGCCTCTGGGGAATTTTTGGAGAGAAGGGTAGGTGCTGGAGGACGGTTTTGAGTTCCGTTGCATCTTTTTAAAAACTCTACAGTTCTGTAGAAATGAGTCATTTGACTTTTAACGGGTTGTACTTTCACCATATCTGCTGAGAAAGGATTTAGCAAGAAAATGCATAGGTATTACTTACAAAGTTAATTGAATCATCAAAAGGTATTTATTCGATGCTTACTGTGAGAGTTGCTGTGTTCATTGATGGCACAAAGATCCTTGCACAACTGGACCCCAGCATGTGGCTGGATGCACAGAGAAGCAAGAGATGGCAGCGCCACGTGGCTGCCCGAGGTATTGCTTGACGTAGTCGCCTGGATATTTTTTCTTAATTTAGCATGTTATTATGCATGTTTCCTCCTACCCTGAAGCAAAGTTATTACGTGAACACTAAGTTAAAAATGGCTCTGAAGTTGAAGATAAACAATGCACACCAGAAACACAGACATGGACCTGAGACTGGACTGCTGCCATCATCTCTGCCCGATGTTCTTGTAAGATCTCATTCGTCTCAAAAGATTTATTCTTTTTGCTCCCAATACTGATAAAGGGAGATAGTCACTAGCTGAGAAATCACTGGTCTCTTGTTTCAAAAACTTGGAAGTTTTTCCCAAGTGATGATGTCATTTGAAAGGAGATGTCACTAGGCGCCACGCAGAGGCACAGAATCGTCTCTGGCACCAAAGCTGGTCGGCTCAAAATGCCAAAATGTTTCTGCATATTTAAGACAGAAATGACATAGCTTGTTTTTAACAAGCTCTCTGTAGTACTGCTTTAACGACTGCATAATGTTTTATATTGTGGACTTCTCGTAATTTACACAATCACGACTTAAATGTCAATCCACAGGGCTGCCTCTGATTCTTTTATATTATTTTGTTACAGTATAATTTCTCACTGCTAATCTTGTAGAATTGTGAGGCTATGTTTGAATTCATTTTGATGTTGGATTATTGGGTCAAGAGGATTGAGCTACTTTTTAAGGTTTCTGGAACGCGTTGTCAGTTTTTTTTTTTTTTTTTCCTGAGAGATCTCCTCGCGGCCCATTCTGTGCAGCAGAGCTCAGGGTGACTAAGGCCACAGCAGGTGCGTCTCCCAGGGCCACGCCCAGCCAGGCCCCCCCATGCGAGAAGGTGTGGCTTCCCCACGGCCCTGCTGACAGAGCTTCCAATTAACTTGCTCACAGTGTCACTTCCCTGGGTATAAACACATTGTTCTCCTCCTCAGAAGCAACCTCAACCCAGCCCCAGGTCTGAACAAAGATGGGTCATTTTTGGTGACTTTCCAGGTCAAAGGAGATATAGATATGCTTAGATGGCAGATCTGTGTCTTCACAGAAAACTTGCAGAGCTTTCTGATTCAAAACATGAAACAATAAAAATCATTTGCTCCTTCTGAGAAGATTGCAATTTAAAAATTCTCAATAAAGCCAAAGGGGCGGTTGAAAACATACAGTGAATCTTATTAAAAATGATTGTTAAAGTAAAGGACGCATTGGCATGTACCCGCTCAAAATGCTCCCCCTCGCATGGGTGCGATTGTTGCATTCACTTACCTCTGTATGTAGCAGTTCTGGAAGTCCACTCTGGTGGGTGTTTTATGAGGCATGAAGTCAGCGAGTGTGACTGCCAAATGACACCTAATGGAGGTCAACTGGGAGTCCCCACCCACCTACTTCACCTGATCTCACACCCTGCAACTTCCGGCTCTTCCCAAAAGTCAAAATGACCACGAAAAATAAATGTTTGAGTTGATTCTGGCTAAAGACACAAAAGGACTTCCTGAAGTGCCTCAGAAAGCATCCAAGGGGATACATGTGTTCAAAGTGAGAATATTTTGAAGGGAATTAATGACATGTCTTTACTATAATAATTTTTAATTTAAACATAAAACCAGATTTTGATTCATGCCTCTTGCAGACAATGCAGAATTGCAATTGTATTGAACAGAAATTAAGAGTAGAAACCATAGAAGGCTTCCTTGCTTTAGACATGTTGGTCACTCGACCCGTGACAGCATTTCTTCTATTTCATTAAAATTTTACTATTTTTAAATATCTGACTGTGTGCTTCCTCCTAGGAGAACAATCTCGACATTCTCTCGCTTTTTCTCTGTCCTCCTTCTCCTACTCCTTGCTCCCTCTCTGCTTCCTTGGCAGAGCTTGGGGCCACCCCGTCTCACCACACCTGGAACAAGCTCCCCTCTCACCGTACCGAGAGCATGCCCTGTCTCAACATCCGTGGAGCGTGCCTCCCTCCCACCAAACGTGCAGCGTGCCCTCCAGCAAAGCCTATACCTCACTTTGTGCCAACAAGCCTAGTTCTCAGCCTGGAGCAAGAGCTCCTTCGGGACCACATCTGGTACGTCATTCTCTTCTTAGCACTTAACACAGTGTCTGGAAGTTGTCAACGGCTCCAACACATCACTATCATCACACTCTAGATGCTAAAAGTGTACAGGCTTGGCTGAAGTGCATCTGGATGGCATTAACCACAAAGTTGTTCAAAAAACTCAAATAACATCCTTGGTCTTCATGTCATTTGTGTCTTAAATACCTAGAAACATTTTGGCATTTTGAATTTACCAGGCTTGATGCCAGATCAATGATTCTGTGCCTGTAGGCAACATCTCACAAACTCTTCTCTCAAATCGACATTGTGTATTAGAAAGACTTCTGGGTTTTTAAAACAGGATACAAGTTATTTCTCAAGCAGCAACTACTTCTTTTATCAGAATTTAAGATCCAAATGATAAATCTTTTCAGAATAGTGAAGTCTTATAGAAGTTGATTGTGGAAGTTTTGTCTCATTTACACTTTTGTGTGTGCTCTTTATCCCGCACTTTCTTGGCACTTTAAACTTAGTGACTGCGCAATAATTTTACTTCTGAGTAGTTTGCTAGTTGTAACTAGGGACGATGGTAATGTACACGGACTGTTACTTTGGTCACTTTAGTGATGGTGAGTAAACTTATCAGAGGACAACCTTGTTCGAAGTTCTGCATCATCTATTGCAACAAGGTACTCCTTCCCTGCTTATATTAAATAATGTTAACTGTAGTTTGGCTCACATTTCAACTATTTTTAGGTGTAGAAGTCTTGGGACTAAAATATTTGCCTCTCAAGAATATCAAGAGAGCAACATTTGTAGTTGTTTTAGGAAGTATAGAGTTGTTGCTAGGAAATATTCATTCGTTAATTTAGTCATTGAAAACCTTAAATGCCTACCCTGTGTGGTACACTACATTGCGTACTTCAAGGGACATTTAAGAAATACTAGTCAGAGCTCCAGGAAGCGAACTTGTACTAATCCTAAGATATGTGCAAAAATCAAAATACAGATCTAGCAATTGTAATATCTTGGGCATGAGGAATCTTAAGATACTTGATCTTAGAATATGAAGGAAAAAAGAAATTGCAGTGACTGAAATTGAAGAAGTTTAGGCAGTGAGGGCAAGTTTATTTGGCTCCTTAAGACTGGATAGAGTCTCAGTAACTGGAGGAAGGAAGCAGGAGGTCTTCCATCTGGAGGAGGGATGGTCACATGGTCAGGAAATACCCCATGGTAAGGAAGCATGGAAATAATGTGGGCAACATTCGTTGTGTTGGAGAAAGCAACCAAAGGTGTTCTAAAAGGCAGTGACTACAATATTGGAGATTCTGGACTCCGTTCCATGAAAAAGGGAAGCTGTTCATTGAGAATTTCTGAGTAAGAAATTAAATCAGTGTTTTGAGAGGACCAATCAGATGGCGCCGTACACATAGGGAAAGATTTCAAGTGACTGAAAGGCAATTGCAATGTCCTAAGCATGAGATCCGGGTTCAGGGAGGTGAATGGAACGCATGAGTTGGAGGCGGAGCCCAATGCAAGAGTCCTCAGTATAGTGAAAAGATCCTCTGTTTTATTTTTGATAGGAAGGGAGAGTGAGTCTGGCTGAATGTGTGGAGTCTTGGGGTAGCAAGGGAAAGTGGACACTAAAGGGTTCCAGGGGACATGGTGGGTGGGAGTGTGGAAGGGACCAGGCACACGGTAGGAGGGCAATTCCACGGATGACAAAAGGAGTTGTTGCAGAGGTCTGGCTCCGGGTTTGAGTCAGCTCAAAGACACTCGTCCTGTTGGCTTAGTTTTGCTTCTGTTCAGGGGTGGAGATGACAGAGCAGAGCGTAGGGGAGCCCAACAAGGCTGCGAAGAGGCACCGCTGGTCTTGGTGACTAACGAGAGAGGAAAGGAAAAGGAAATTAAGGGGCAACAATGATCCCATTCTTTTGAGTCTAAATAATCAAGAAGATTTTGAAAGAAGAATTGTGGGGGGAAATTTAACAATTATAGAATCTTATTGTTGATGGGACCTTAAAGAATACTCTTCTGGTCCAAATTTATTTCCACTTTCATTTCTTAGTTTCCCTCTGGTCACTATATAGGCTGGTCTCAGACTCATTGCAATCCTCCTGCTTCAGCCTCCCAAGTGCTGGGATTACAGGCACGCACCAATACACCAGCTTTATGTGGTGCTGGGGAAGTGAACTCAGGCCCTTGTACTCGCAAGACAAGTGCTTTAAGCACTGTGCTATTCCTCCATCCCCTTCTTCTAGTTGATCTTGACAAAGGAACATTTAGCTTTAGATTAGATATCTTTACCAGCAGGGAATCTTCTGCCTCTTCAAATACCGTACCTCTCCGTTCCCCAGGAGTTTTGTTTGAGATGTTTTGAACTCACGGTGAAAACAGGTTTTTCTTAAATTGGAAATACAGAATTTCAACTCAGCAGAGACTACAGAGTTAAGATTAAGGGCCAAGGTGATGACTTGACCTTGTGACAAGTAGCTATGAGAAGTAGTTTCCACATAGAGAAAGAACAGATGACGAAAGACCGATGACTGGCCTTTGGAGGATAGAGGAGAGGGAAAGGAGCCACACAGGAGGAAGAAAGTAGAGGAGAAAAACATTAATTATGTTTCCAGGTCATGGAAGTCAAAGAAGCCAACAGGAGTCAAATAATGGTGACGCTTCAGGGAATAAGGAGAGAGGACAAGACCAGGAGAGCCTTTCATTCCTTTGGCTCAGATCTTCACAGAGAAACTTCAATACAGGCACATTACTAGACACACTGTGATGAAAAATGTCCCCAAATCCTCTTTTGTTTGGTTCTTGATGCACAATTAGGACATGAAGGTATTTATTGTCTCATGACTCTGCCCTTCCTAACCCAAACGATTCAGTTCTGATTCTTGGTACTTGTCATACCTCCCAGAACCAATTACTGAGTGCTAGGTGCAGGTGGATTATTAGAAGTCCTTTCCGGGACTATCAGACACAATTGTGCACACATTCGAGAGTAAGATCATGTTCCAAAGACAAATGAAAATTGTTTGAAGCTGGTGCCTGTAGTAGGTTCAATACACAAATTAGTTTATTTCTTGTGAAGTATGAGCATTTGAATACTTAAATCAGGGGTCCCTGGGGTGGAAGTCTACTGTATGTAACAAGAATGATGTTGAGGTTGTGAGAACAGGGAGTGCACTGTCATGGGAATGCTTCCCCTGGTGTCTTCACCCGGCATCAGGGGACTCCAAAGTGAGGTAGGCTGAGTGACAAATGCCATTTAAGGATGACCATTGAAGATCTCATTTTAATCTATACTGAACCTTTCTCCATATCACAGAATCACTGACCATGCAATTCAGTAGAAGTGGCAATTTCATCCACCACAGAGTCTGCGTTGGCAGGATACAGGATCTTAACAGGCCAGAAGTAACATGTTTTATGGTTGATGCCTGAAAAAGTTCTGTGGTACCTGAGGTCATTTCCCACAACCCGTTACCTGTCCTATAAATCTGATAGTTGTGGCTACTTTATTTATATTGTTTCATATAAATAAAAATGCCGTTGACATAAGAAGCCTGAAGGAACTGGGTGGTATAATTGGAAGGAGTCAGAGGAGAATCTCTTAGAGGGGAAAAAGCTCAACTTATTGATTTTACTCTAAAGGTATGAAATTCCCACGTTATTTACACTTTGGGGTCAAGTTATGTACTGCCAAATGAACACGTTGGTCTGCTCAGTTACATTGGCATGAGGCATTCTCTTCAAGGAATGGTATGTCAGACAGGGGCATTTGGGCGGGAAGAAAGTTTGGAAAAGGTTGAAGATTTGGGATGTCATCCAGACGGAAAGCTATGAGCCGAGGTGGACCAGTTGTCAGAACCTGATGTAGGGCTCCTGGAAAAAGTGAGAACCAGAGAACAAAGACTGCAGGGGGACACTGCTGTTGAAATGACTGCGCAATTGCTCCCGGGTATCGGGTTGGTTCTAGGACCTCTGTGGTTACCAGAACCTGTGGATGCGCAAGTTCTTTATACAAAGTAGCACAGCATTTTCTTATGGGGGGGGGGGGGCGCCTCTTCCTGTGCACTGGGCATCTTCTCTACGTCGTTAATAATACCTAATGTAAAGCAAATGCTACATAAAAATTGTTGTACTGTGTTGTTTAACGATGATGATCAAAGGAAGACTGTAGGTGTTTAGTGCCCCACAACTCTTGAATTCTGTGTGTCATACAGACACAATATTTTTAAAACAATATTTTCAATCCCCATTTAGTTGAATCGGAGGATTCAGAAGTCACAAGAAAATAGGGCTGACGTTTCTTGTTGATTCAGGTTTCCTTTTTCTGTGTTGAATCGGTTTAGCCCATTGCTAAGGATAAGATTTCCTGGCCTCCAAAGGAGGAACAGAATTGGTCAGTCATAAAGAAAGCCTGACTGAGATTTAAGCACGATCTCTAAGTCGTGCCAATTGGGAATGTTGCTGTTCTCTCTCTCCTTTCCTTACCTTGTTTTTGTGGATTGAACCAAGGGTCTTCACATTGAGCTATATTTCTAGGCTTTATTAATTGCTATTTATTATTATTATTATTATTATTATATTTTGAGACAGGTTCTTGCTAAGTCACTAAGTTGCCCAATCTGTACTTGAACTCAAGATCCTCCT
Organism: Ctenodactylus gundi; assembly: GCA_004027205.1. Classification (NCBI taxonomy): domain Eukaryota; kingdom Metazoa; phylum Chordata; class Mammalia; order Rodentia; family Ctenodactylidae; genus Ctenodactylus; species Ctenodactylus gundi. Next base: position 102,006 of record PVKB01002049.1, read on the forward strand.
ACCAAAACCTCTGTGCTCAACTGCTAATGTTCTTTTAATCTGTTGAATTGACTTGCTCCAAGTGTTGAATGCAATTATAGATATTCAATCCAATCACATGTATTATCCCTGGCACTAATCAGTATCTTGATTCTTTTTCTGTGCTATGATTTGGATCTGGACTGTCCCCCAAAGCTACATGTATTTGGAACTATGTACTGTTGGGAATTGGGGCATGGGTGGAAGGGGAACATGCTTAGGGCTTGACCTGAAAGGATTCTGTCAACTTGTTGAGATTGAGGGGCACCAAAGGCAGAGCTTTCAGGTGTGTGCTGTTGACTTGTGAGCCAGGAAGTGAGGGGGGGCACCCACTCTGGTGTGGGAGGACCAACTGATAGCTTGAACTAAGTAAAGGAAGGAAAAAAGAAAGATTGCTGCACCTTATTCCTGGGAAAACTCTGGCCTTGTTTGAGTCTTAAGACTCACACTGGCTTCTCATTTACATTGCTTTTCTGTGTGTAATGGTGTGAGTAGCTCTTCAGCCTCTGCTGTGTGCTTCCAAAATTGCCGGCTGCCCATGAATAGATTGTGTGAGACCTTCTGGAACTGTGAGCAAAACAAATCTTTTCTCCCTTAAGTTGTAGATGTCAGGTATTCTGCCACAGCAATGAATTAAGTAATTAAGACACCCTGGTACCCCAAACTGTCTTCCCCACGAACAGGAGGCCATGAGGGCCTTGGAAGAGAGAGCAGCAATGTGACTATTATCTCTCCTGCTCTTGATGACAATGCTCTGCTAGGTGGCTCGGCTATGTGATTTTTGCGGGGCAAGCCCTATCTGAGAGGGGGACCTCTGCCAGAGACAGCACGACACCCATGCTGTGGCTCAGGATCTTGTGCTGAGAAGAGCTCTGTGTTCGTTTCCTGACCCACTATTGTTACCAAGACATTCTTAATCATTTTAGAAACTAGGGCCTTGTATTTTCCTTTTGGTTTAGACTCCACAAGTGGCAGCTGGCCTCAGGCAGATGACATTCACTCAGGGACTGAGTCCTGCCCTGCCCTGTAGGCAAGCCTGAGCACTTTGTCCCCGTGTTCTAAGGAGAAGAGTACCAAGGAGCTGAAGTTCAGGACAGATGCCTGCTTTGGGGGGGAAAAGAGAGAGAAATGGGGGAAAAAACCTCTTGGGAAATTCTTTTTCTGTCATAAAAATTTAAAAAAGAACGAAAGAAATGTACTTTCTATTATAGGTTGGATCTGGAGTCTCTCCGCAAAAGGCTCCTGTTTTTGGATGTTGTAAAATACCTATGTGCTGCTAAGAGGTGCAGCCGGGACTTGGCCCAGAAGGGGTGGGACTACCTGGAAGGGCAACTCTGCCCTTCCTCCCAGACTCATATGCCGCGCCATGAAGAGCTCCCTCTGGCTCACCAACACGTGTGCTTCCTTTGCTGCCAGCCTCCCATGAATGGGCTGCGTAAGACCTTCTAAAACTGTAAGCTAAAATAAATCTTTCCTTTCTTAAATTGTGGATGTTGTGTATTCTGTCCCAGCAATTAAAAAGAAACTAAGACACTTTCCACTAAGGTTTCCTTGGTCGTGAAAGCATTGTGGGAAGTTGGGATGGTTATTTAATTCTATTCCTTCTCTACTTCTTTACATTACATGTTTGGAGCCATAAAATATACATATTCACATATCCTTCAGCACAGACCAAATAACACAGCTGCCAAAGGAGAGGTGTTTTGGGAAACATTCCTTCTTCTTCCATTTTGTTGATGTCTAAACACAGTCCTTCATCTAAGTTAATTTATTCACATCTTTACATTGATTGTTTGGGTGGATTTTATGACAAATTCTGCTGAAACTTTGTATTCAACCCCTAAAACCCAGACCAAGGCCCTGTAGAGTATTTTTATTGTAGAAACAAGATGTGAGATTTTAATAAACTCAATGACTTACTTTGTCTAACCTGGGACCAGCCTCCCAGGGAAATTGCTGGCTGCCAGAGATTTGCAAAGGATAGAGTCACTGTGATTATGAAGTCTGCTACACCTACACTGACCCATGATTTGGGAGTCCATGTGGAAGCCAATATGAAATGAGAGTCTTCCAAGAAAGAATGGAATAAAATCTGAGCCCCTAAGGCCCATGAGCCAAATTTAACACAGGGACATGCACCATAGTGACATTTAAAGCAATCATAAGTGGATATAGAAGAAGACGCTTTGTCACTGAGTCCCTTTGCCCTCTGCCTACAGAAGTTTTCAAAGATGTTGAATAGCAAGAAAAAGGCATCAAGATAACTGTGCACAGGGGTTTCCTGAGGGACACAGCCTCCTTGCAGTTCGGTGGTTCTGTCCTACTGAAGGCCCAGAGGGGCTGGCACTGCAGGGAAGGGGAAGTGGAGTCTGCATTGTTTGACTGCCCTAACCAGCGTGGGACAGACACCTCCACAGTGGGGCTACGCGTGGAAGGAAAGGTGAAGAGGACAGAGGAGAGCTTTTGTTTGATATTTGATTTTTTACTCTAGATTTCTGACCGATGTAAGGAGTCGAAGTACCAAAGCCAATTCTCAGATACTGGCTCCCGATTTAAAAGAACACAGCAAAAAACAGCACCACAAACCTTTTCAACACCATTCGAAACAATGTTTGAACATGGTGTCTACACCAGAGAAGTTTGTGTAAGCATCTAAAATTTTAATTAAATGAATTAGTGGACATGAAAGGATGTTGCAAAGTATAAAGTGCCATTTAATTGCCTGGTGTTATTATTATCAATTAAAATCAATTAAATGTCCATGGGAGGCTTCTGTCCTTTTATGAGAAATATGCAAATTTTTCTTAGCTATAGTACTTCATTGGAAGATAAAAGTAATTTATTTGGGGGGGGGATCAAATTGAGACCAACTGAGGGCTTGTCAGTCGGGATAACTGAAATTCAGAAAAATAAAGCGATGATGCTTCAAGTCAATTGCCAGGAAATTAAAAAAAAAACAAAAATTCATTCCCAATTTTAAAAGGGAGCAAGAAGTTTTGCATTGGAACGCTGACAAAGAAACAGGAGGCCCTCAGCTGGTTTGGAAAATGGAGAAGAAAGTTGGGTCCGTGTTGCTAGGCAACAGATTTCTGAGCTGAGTTCTCCTCATTTCTTAAAGGACTGGTGTGGTGTTTTGGTTCTGCAAATACTAGCTATTTATTTACTTATTCATTGGGAATCTGAATGACTGTTCTCAGGACAAGGCTGGCTAAGCCCTAAGCCCTAAATGCAGGCAATTAGAATATGATTAGGGGGCCCAAATCGAGTACACAACGGGGCAGTTGCTCCGCAGAGGGAAATAATGTCGACCTACGCCCATTCTGACAAAGTGACCAAGGTGATTCTCAGGGCAGCCTCAAATCTCTGAGAATTAGAGAAGACCCATAAAAATTTATTGGAAAAGATAAAATGACTCACAGAAGACAAATGGCCGAGAGGCTGATGGCCAAGAAAGCACAGAGCTGCCCTCGGGAAGAGGGTCCCGGATGTGTGTTGCAGGGTCGCGGCCCTCTGGAGGTCATCTCTTGTAGGTCATGGCTTCACAAACACACAAGACGGGTCGCTGCCAGTTCTCAGGTGTGAGCGCTAACCCCCGAGGAAGGGGGCTCACGGGGTCAGATAAGACACAGCCTCACGGTTTTCGTAAACAGATCTGAGGACCCGAGATGGAGTCTGTGGCCTTTGAGATGGAAACCCCTCTGGGTCTCTCCCAGCAGAGCCACTTCATCAACTTCCCTAATGTAGAACCAGGCTCAGAGCTGGAGGGTGGGAAGGAAAACACTTCTGGGGCTAGAGAGAAAGGAGGATTTGATTAATGTACAGCCAGGGAGGAACCAGTTCGCAGAGAATGGCATCTTTGATCAATGGGAGGAAGACACGTCTTTCAAGCCACTTTAAAAGGAACAAAAAGAAGCTGATTCAGAGCACAGCTGTTGTTATTTAAAAACAAAACCAAGAGAAAGAAAAGGGGGGAAAACAGCTTTGCAAAGCACCCTTTCAAATGAAGGAACCTGGAAGAGCAGCCCAGGAAGATGTCTCTTAGGAGAATTCACCTCCAAAGTGCAGGAACTAGGCTCGGCCGCTGTGTTGGAAGAGACACCGGCGTCCTGCGAGAGACCTGTTAGTGGTCATCTTTGGTCCTACGGAGCTGCGTGTCGATCTATGTGAATCCTTTGAAAAAAACACGGGACCCATCGACTAATAGAACAGAAATGAACTTCTACGTTGCCTCTTGCCTGCAGGACTCTGTCATGTGGGTTATCTGGCTTAAACATTTTTTGTCTGGGAATTTATAGTATATGAAATTGCTGACAGAAGCACAGATCCTCTGTCCCTGCATCCTAACAGGCCAAGGGCCGGTTTGTCAGAGACACGAAGACTCGCTTTGTCTCAGGGGCTTGATGGTGCCCGTGGGCCCAGAGGGTGATTCTAGGCTTAAATGTCAGCTCTTTTGGTCTCCTCTTCCTAGAAGCATGGTGTGCCCCTTAGTTGTTTTCTTTCTGCTCCACGGGCAGGTGTTAATTTAAAGGTTTCTGATGTTTCACTTATCTCTTCCCTTCCTCTCGTACAGCATTGCACATGTAGGCAGATATTTTTTCTTGCTTTGACTATTTGGAGTTTCTCTTAAAAGACACAGAGCCTGGCCTGGTGGTACAGGCCTGTCATCCTAGCACCAAAGGAGGCTGAGACAGGAGGATTGCAAGTTCAATCCCAGCCTGAGCAACTTAGCAATTTGGTGAGTTGCTGTCTCAAAAAATGAAGGATGAAGTTGTAGTTCAGAGTGAAGGCGCTGGGCTCAACACCCAGTATACCAAAAAAGAAAAAAGAAAAAAAAAAAAGAAAAGAAAGACACGTAAAGTCCAAGAACACAGTTTCCTTACACTCTGAGGCCTGTGGGTGTCATCCACCCACTACTGGCTGCTAAGATGCTTCCAGTTGACCTAACAGTCTCTTATACTTTTTATGATCGCTCTCTGTGTATCTGGTTGAGTTACTAACTTCTACTCTCAAATTTTTAGTGAACTTCAAAGTTCTTGAGTGAAATCATACACTATTTGGGAAGCCCCTCCTAGTCTGCACTTCTACCTACCTAGAACACGTGTCTGGGTATTAAGGAGCATAGCTATCCCGTGGAGGGCTGGCTGTGAGACTTTGGCCCTCACCATTTCTCTGCAGGATGGACTTGCAATAACACTTCTGATCTCAGCTGCCAGTCAAAGCAAGCTGGAGAGTGTGGATGGAGAGGTACAGGAGAGTGGCCTGCTTGATTAGCACTTCTGTGACCTCAGCTCAGGAGCAGACTCCTTAGCCTGAGCCCAGGAGATCCCCTGGGGCTCACCAAGCTGCGTGGATGCAGCAGATGCAGACAGAGTCCAGCCTCCCCATCAAGCGCTGCATGCTGCCCAAGGTCTCAGCTCTGTTGATTGTAGCGGGGACCCCTGGTGCGTGCTGCTCAGCACTTCCCTGAGGACCTGTTGGCTGCCTTCACATGGTTTTCCACTCTTTCTCCTGGGGCATCTGTTTTCAGTGCATCTCTGAGAAAGCATCAGTCACCACAGGCTGCCCGTCCTTCATCCCCAGCAAGGAGCTCCGCCCACCTGAGGACCTACCTCTGCTTCAGAACCAAGTGTATTGATCGGAGCTGCTGGAGCCAGGGCTTAATGTGTGTGCCGAGACGGGGTTTGCCGCTCAGCTGAGCTAAATAGTTCATTTTTGTCTGTGAGACAGAAGAAAATGGCTCAAGGAGCACTTGGGATTGAAGATCACAATAGCTAAAAAGCTATGAGAAAAAATTAAGTTTTTCAGAATTGATTACAATATTTCTAAAGAGACGCTTTATCTTTTCACAAAATCAAACTCCCCATTTGGACTTGTCAGTGTTCGCTTTTAGTGAAACCTATTTTTATGGTTCTTTTTGATTAATGGAAGGGAGTCATTGTATTTTTCTTCACTGTAATAAAAATCAAGCTGTCTTGTGGTGCCCTTCGAAACAGAAATCAAGGGATGATTTGAACAGAATATTAATAGTGCTCTTTTAAACTTCTGTATTTCAGCCTGTTCTAATAAGCTAAATTTTAAGCTGATCTCTTGAGAACACAATCTACATTTTACAAGGGTCTGAGCGTTTGTCTCCAGGTTCCATGGCAATCTTTCCTCCACCCCTTCCTATTTACAGATAGCAGACAGGAGAAAGAGGGACTGCTGTCTTTTGTGCAGTGTGTGAGCTTGAATGGGCAGGACGGAATTGGTGATTAGATTTATTGTAGCTATTGTTATAGTTTAGAATTCGTGGGGCATAATTTTTAATTCAAGAATGCAGAGTAGATTTTTCTCTTTTAAGGAAATCACTTCTCAGTTTCCAGCGATAAGGCTTTGTAGAGTCAGGCCATGATCTAAGAACGTAACATAACATATTCTACCGTGCCTTGATCTGGCCCAGTCCCATTCCGCAGGACGCCTAAAAACTTCAGCTAGTTAGGATGTCTTCCAGCTGCTCTGGGAACCCCTTGGAACCTTCCTTGGACGTCAGAATCATTTTAATGCCTGTGCCTTAAATTCTCTTTTATTCGGGCTATCTGAGCTTTTACGACACCATATTTGCACAAATTTATTCTATTGAAGCATCATTTCTCAGCTAGTTTTTCTTTATTTCCCTTTCACCACATAGGCACCTTTTTGGGTATTTCCTCCTAACAATCTCTTTTTTCTATGACATTTTTAATACCTCAGACACACGCTTCTCTTTTGTATACCATGGCCCTCCCTATGCACAAATCTTAGCAATTTCTAGAATCATTTTTGCCCCCTAAAAACCAAGTTTCAACCCTTTAGGAGACTATCCCCTACCTTTCGTCCTGAAGATGTACTGAAGCAGGCACACGATGTGACCAAGTACAACGTACACTTTGTTTCCCTGAGGCACCGTGCGTGACTGAAGCCTTTTGAAATGATGCTACTGGTTGAAATAGACTTGGTATGTTTTGGTAGAGATGATGACAGATGATATTCACACACGTTGAGGGCACCTCCTCTGGTTCCCACACCTTCAGCCATAAAAAGCTACTTTATATCCCTGTCTCAGTTCCACAATGTCAAGTTTTAGATCAAGCAGAGAGAGAGAGAGAGAGAGAGAGAGAGAGAGAGAGAGAGAGAGAGAGAGAGAGAGAGAGAGAGAGAGAAAGAGAGAGAGAGAGAGAGAGAGAGAAAGGAAGAAACCAAAAAGGTAATAAAGAAGGGGGAGGAAAAAGAAAAGGAGGTGAAAAGGGGTAGGAGGGGACGTTGGGAAAGACACTGTGACTTGTCTGGCGAGCGGCGAGGGGGCACGAGGAGACTGTTCATGTTTCTGGGATGCTCTAAGGATCTTCTTGTGACTTTACACAAGTCTTGGCTGATTGCAATTCTTGTTTTACGATGGGACATGGAGATGATGAAGAAACAGAAGGGAGATCAAGTGACTTACTTGAGTTTGAACAGCAAGTAACCCCCATCTCCAGCACTCAGACTTAAGACTCTGGTCCTGGAGGCCATAGTCATCATCACAGGCCTTGTCTGGAACAGTATTTTTTTTTTTTTTTGATAAGTTGTCCTTACCATAGCTCTTTGGTGATGATGCTCAATTTTCATCATTTCAGAAAATTCCCCAAGGATGTTTGAAATGTAGTTCTCATGCTCAGTGTCTGAAAGACACAGGCCCAGTGGTTCTGAGTGGAGCCCAGAAACGGGTCACTCTCACAAGCCCCACCTCAAGCCACTGTCCTTCAGTTGACCTCTGCATGCCTTGTTCTGGGAGTTCATGCTCCACTCGGAGCAGCTCCAACTGTGTCTGCTGAGGTGTTGGGCTCCCATCTAAGATTTCTCTCAAGAGAGTTCTTCAGGCATGACAAAGCAGAAAGCCACTCAGAAAACCACATCTAGAACTCCCAGAGCTCTTTAGATGAAGATGATGACAAGTAATTTTTGATTAATATATTATTAACATTCTTAAGTGCATAAAAATGAGCATTACATACACACACACACACACACACACACACACACACACACACACACACATCTATGTATTTTCCCCCACTGGTATTATTTTACTGACATTTGCCTTATTGTTAAGATATATGCAATGCAACAATATTTTTAAAGTAAGGAATGCACTATAAAAGGAAAAAATTATGCTAGAAAAGTTAGAACTGGGGTAGCCCAATAGTGAGTATGTGTTTAACAGGCATGAAGCACTGGGCTCAGGTCTCAGAATCAAAATATGAAATAAAGATTATGCATTCACATAAAATATATGTTGTGTAGTCTGATATATGTACTAGATCTGAGCGAAGTGGCCTGTGAACTTTCTAGAAGGAAAGGAAGCAAAGCTCTGATTCTTCGTGATAAACCACTTGCGCAGAAGGGCAGCCATTGATATGATCAGGACCCAAGACCACTCGCGCACATGGGGATGCCATGTGTGACACCGGGTGGCGGCGGCACAGCCCCTCAGCCCTGAGGCTCGCCTGTGCTGCCCACACTTTCCTTCATTTTGCAACAGCCAATTCAGATAGCGAGGCCTCGCGAAGGGCCAGAAGGGGCCAAAGTGTTCAATTCTCCAAAGGCCAAGGATGCATTTAAAGCATATAGACTTGAAAATCAGGGGTTGGTAAATAGGATCTGTGGTTCAAATGTAATTTTTTTCAAATTTATAAATGGGAAAAAATTTAAAATATATTTTATGACCTGTAAAATTATATTAAATATAATTGTAATGTTTTATCATATTTGCACATTATAAATATTATAAATATTATTTGAATATTATACATTTCTATAGGATATCTTAATATATTTCTAATATTATATATGTGAAAATTAAATGTAAATGTCAATGTCCATCAATAAAAGTTTCACCGGAGCACATCATTTTGATCTGAAAGCAAAGTTGAGTATTTGCCACAGAAACCATCTGGTCCAGGCAGCCTGAAGTCTTCCCTACCTGCTCTTCACGGGTGAAGCTCGCTTCTGCTTCAGCTTATTGTGGTGTGTGCACGACATGTCCTCATGGCTCCTGTTTCTCAGCTGACCTTCGCGGCCAACCAAGAGACCAAGGGTCAGCAGCCACAGCCCCTGGCAGGGATATGTGTGGCCTATTAGCGAACAGCCTAAGCTATCTGCAGTGGCATCTCCGCTCTTCTTCTGAAAGTTGAAGGTTAATGAGAACATATTATATGTTTATGATACTAAACTACAACGGTGAAGACACACACACACACACACACACACACACACACACACACACACAAGCATGGGGAAAGAAGCGGCCATTGGACCAGCAGGATCAGCTGATACCACAGTTTCCTTGGACTTTTTGCTGGTTCTTCCTCTACCTGTCGTCTGCCAATCAATTCCTGGGTCACACAGAGAATAAGAACCAAGGAGTTAAAGAGAATCTACTTGATGGTGGGGAGCTCAGTCTTTGTCTTAGAGTTGTGTTCAGCGTTACTATATACATGACACTCGCGGAACATTTGGGCCCAACATATGGGCCCTCTCGCTTTCTGGGGACAGTTGGAAGATGACTGATCTACAACACATGTATCCTCTCCCTTTTTGAAAGACAGGGCTCGGAATCTTTATAGGCACAGGAAAGTTTAGAAATGACAAATTATTAACAAAAATCTATACGATCTTATCAAAAGAATGAATTTTGCGCAGTCTAGTGCCTACAAATATGTGTTCCTAAAAACATAAACTGTAAGCGTTGCTAAGAAGCTTGTTTTTGGTTTACTGGAGTAAGCATGCACCAGTCTCTTGTGCACAGGTATCAGTATGATAACAAAGATCTTAGGGTGCTTTTTTTTTTTAACATAGTAGATTAGAAAAGTTGTGTAGGCTATTTGTTCCCTAATAATGTTCCAAAGTTGTGGTAAGGTCTGTCCTGGCCTCAGCTGCCAGTCTACGTTTAAAAATGTCACTAATAATTTGTAGCCTGCAAGTGCTTGACTTTCGGACCCCTGGTGCTAATTGGATCCACTGAATTCTGTGAAATCCCTGCCTGTCGTCAGCTCAGCAGTAGGTACGATGTTGAAGCTCTAATGAACCCAGGGAAACTTTAAATAGCCAGTCTGGTATCTTTTGATTTTCTTATTGAGCAAAAAACCTGGAGTTCTAGGAAGGGGACTTGATCCTTGTGTCATCTTTATATAATCTTTCATTAGAAGCTGAGCTGCTTGAGAAGGAGGTCAAGTTGAGTCCTGGAAGTCATCCTGTTCTTCTAGAAATTGTTGTTGGAATTAACAACTCCATCAGGTGAAACTTGGGCAGAAATTGCAGGGGAAAATGATAACTGCATTCCTAAGTGGGAGCAACAGCAAAAGAGAAATGCATTTCAGGAATAGGGAATCCGTTCTTGGAACTCATTTCTGGAATCCCATGGGGAGGCCGTGTAGGCCAAGGCTCTGGGTTGCTGCCTTCTGCGTTGTTTTACTTTCTGTGGTGCCTTAGCTTGAGAGCAGAACTCACTTGCCAATCTGTTTATTGCCACTGTGTGAGGTCCCTGGCTCAGATGCAGAGACTGTCCTGTGACAGAGTCCTGTCCCCCGGGAGGGACAGGGACACATTTGGATGAGCTCCAGCTTGCACTGCTGTCTTTTGGTGGTGGGGACGAAGCTCCGAGTGTCTTCTTAGCAGGGCATACAAGGAACTGATCACGACGCTGGGGGCTCAGCAGCTCCCTTCGTGGTCCGCCGCCACCTCCAGTTGGGCTGAAGAGGCGTGTGGACGCAGCAGAGGCCTTTGTCACCCTCCTAGGAGCTCAGAAACTTCTGCTACATTCTTATGTTTAGCTAGATGCATACAAAAGAAAATGCCTCCCTCCCCCAACTCATCTCCTCACCCACATGGAAATCCCACGAGGACCCAGAAGTTGTTATGAAATGTATGCTTTTTGTTAAGAGGCACTTTGCAGTTATGGCAATGAAAAACCTGAGTGCCCGCAGCAAAAGCGACCTCCCTTTCTGCCGCACCTTTGCCCACGCAGGCAATTTATTACCATCTTCCCATAAATCAAGGCCCAATTGCTACCAGCTTGCATAATGTTTCTGTTGAAGCTCTTGCTCGCAGAGCCCTTGGGCCCTCACTGCCGCTTCTGTCCACACACCGAAACAGACAAGCGAGGCAGGGCATGCTAAGTCACGCAGCCCAGATGCCGGGTCCTGTGGGCACGCCCCTGGAGTGTCTTTCTCATGCCCTGACTCATCTGGGTTAAAACACATGTTGTGGTTTGGATCTGGAATATTCCCCCAAAGGCCTCATATATCTGGATGTTGTGGATTACCTATGGATTCCATGTGCTGTTAAAGGGTAGAGCCTCTCAGGAGGGGTGGACTATATACAGGTGTGTGGTGAAAGACAGGCATGTGCTAGATTACAGATATGTGGTAGACTAGGGACATGTTGTAGATTGTGGTTGTGTGGCACATTGCTGGGCATGTGACCTAGAAGGGGCAGATCACTGGGGCTTAGCCTGGCAGGGGTGGAACACTGAGGCTGGGCCCGGAAGGAGTGGATCACTAGGACGTGACCCGGAAGGGTATATGGTAGTTCTGCCCTCCCCCCTCACTTGGCTTCCTGCCCTCCATACTGTAAACAACTTCCTCCAGAAAGGCCTCTGTCACGTGCCTCCACCATTGCCAGTGCCAGCCATCCATGAATGGACCGAGATTCTCTGAACCTATGAGCTAGAAGCTAGAGGAATAGCTCAGGAGTCAGAGCGCTTGCCTAGCAAGCTTAAGGCCCTGAGTTTGATTCCCTGGCACCACATAAGCTAGGTATGGTGGCTCATGCCTGTATTCCCAGTACTCTGAAGCCTGAGGCAATGAGGATTGCTGTGAGTTCCAGGCCGCCTTTGCTACATACAAAGTAAGTGAGCAGCCTGGACTACAGAGGAAGACCCGGTCTCTAAAACAAAACAAAACAAACAAACAAACAAAACAAAAACCTGTGACCTAATTAAATCTTTCCTCCCTTACGTTGGGAATGTCAGGCATCGAGTCACAGGAGCCAAAAAGTAGCTGACCCAACAGTGGAACTCCAGCATTCCAGCATCTTCTCTGAAGAGATAGCATCATCTCCTTTTCCGGATTTTGCCTCCTCTTCCGCATCCTGAGATATTTGGTCACCCTGGGGAGCGCCCGAGCCAGCCCTCTGCTGCGCTGCCCTCTTCATCCTCCTCGTGGCATCTCTCAGATTCTCACCAGGAAGACACGGTGCGTCTGGTGCATCTGCTTTGTGGGCCTCATTTCGCGGCACCCCCTAAGTTTGCTTTGGGAAGGGAGCACTCCCTTACCTCCTTGTGCGGCTGCTACCCATTGGAAAGTCCCTTTTTCCTTCCTCAGCCCCTTCACTCCTGTGCTACAGATATGCCACTATGTGAAAGAAGCGGAACGTGGGGAGAAAGATGGGATGGGGTCCAGACAAGACCCTCCCGGGCTCTCTGAGTGGATCTTGGTCTCAGGAATGACTTGGAGTCAAAAGACGTCTCAACGGAGAGAAGGCTTTCCAGAGATGTTGGTTTTCCAAGACCCGAGAAGAGAACTGTGGCAAGAATAAACGGGCTCTGGAAATCCTGCCACCTGCCATTTTTGGATCAAATTACTGGCCTGGATTATTAGCTGGAATCCCTTTCCTTTCCTTTCTCTTACCTTTTTTTCTCTACTCTCACCATCACAACATTTTTTCCCCTGTAGCTGCGGATTTGAGTACTGGGGCTGAAGGATACCCTGGGGACCATCTCACACCCTCCGTGGGTTGGGTACAGTGAACCTGGTCCGCAGAGGGGGTGCCTTCTTCAAGGTCACACAGCAAGCACGGAGAAGTTAGGACTTGACACTCAGCTCCTGGGTCCCAGGCCAAGCTGTCTTCTTTAACGGATTGCTGGTGAGGGCTGTGGAATTCAGTAAAGGCAACTTCTGCTGAAGCAGCTGCCTCCAGGGTGCTCAGAAAGTAAGGGTGTGCACGAATTTGCCAGGGTGAGATGGCAAGGGAAAAAGATCTCACAGCACTGAAGGAAGGAATGTCAGATAACCCTTCAATTACCTTCCTCTTCTGTAAGAAAACTGAAATTAACGGAGCACATAACACCAAATTAAGTGATTTGACTTGGAACTGCAGTCACTAACATCCTCCAAGTTGTCTCTTCTTCATAATTTAAGGGTTTTTTCTCCCTTTTAGAGAGAAAATTTTAGTATTTAAGAAACAAAAAATAAGATTTTGAGGCAGGCGTTCTTGCTATTATTTAATTTTCCTAAGTTTCTTTATTTATAATCCCTGACCAAGTGATAATTAGCTAATTATAATCTGGAACTTGGACCACAGTATTATAAGTAGGTCCTAGGGTGGGCAGTAATTCGCATGACTACTAACAAGGTGATAGCCTCTGGTTATAAATTCCCATGTCTGGGTTACTGTTTATAAATTGCCCTTGAGCTGTCCCGGGGTACATTACTGACTCCTTTTTTGTTGACATGTGCATTTGAGAACAGATTGTTGAAAGTGCATTCCCCCAGTCCACGGAAGTCCCCTTCACCACACACCAGCTTTCCTAGGGTGTTTCAATTGTAAAATACACTGATTATTTAACCCTATACTGTAATCCACTAATCACAGTGAGTTGAAATAAAGGTGAAGAAAGCTATGTATTTTCAATTTTGGCTCTGGGTACTTAAAAATAAACAGCCTAGTCTATTTTTTTGTGTGCTAATATGTAAAAAGAATAGGAAGCAACTAAAAATGTCCCTGAAGTCCCATATGGCTTCACATTCCAGCTTTGCTCCCTATAACATTAAGATGCTACTCCTAAAATGATTACACATTGTCAATGTCTTCCACCCAGAAAATCAGAGGGTTGTAAAACGGATTGAAGACAGCATCTGTCTAAGACGTGTTCTCTAATGACAATGGGACAAGGAAGGGGTTGCATGGGGGCATGGTGACTTCACCCGAGATGAGCTGGCTCTTTCTAGAGACGTCCCATTGGATAAGAGCAGAGATACGTATGGCTCAACCTTACACCAAAACAGGTACACATTTGTGTTTTAGTCATGCGCTTCCTTGGGAAATCAAGTCTTAATTCTGAACAATAACCTTACCACTGAGCATATGTTCTTAGATGTTTCGGGGCATGTGGGCCCTGTGTGTCACCCCCAGGTCCACACCGTGTGCACTCTGCTAAAGAGCAGGGTGACAGAGCTTCATGAAACAAAGATGTGCAAACTAATAAGTCCGTAGACTAAACACGAGACAAAGGAATTTGATAAGAGGCTGCGGTCATTGGAAAGTTTGTCTCCCGCAAGGTCTGTGTATGTTCGGTACTCTTCTATTTTTTTCAAGCAAAGTGTTCCTTGTTTTAGGTACCAATCCTAGGAGAAGAGTAGCTTGGCTCTTGAAAAGCTGCCTTTAGACAGATGCTCAGCATTGGGCACGTCAGCCCTTTACTCCTCCAAGATGTATTTTGCTTACTCACTCTTCACTCTTGGTGGCTGTATTAGTTAGGATTCTTGGAGACATGGGGAAAATATATATATATATATATATATATATATATATATATATATATGCACATACATACCTACATACATACATACACACATATAGGATTCTATTGGGGTGGCTTACCTGCACATGCAAGAGCAGGAGAGCCCAGCGGCTGCTCAGACATGAGATAGAAGAACATGAGTTCAAGAGTACAGGACAGCCAGTGCCAGTGCACGCTGTGCATCCAAAGGCAGTGACAAGGACCCGAAGACAGGAGCAAATCTACCATGGACACTGGTAGACTATCCAACCGATCTGTCCAGAGGTCTTCTGTGTGAAGGCCTGACTTCCGTGCCTGTGATATTCCACAAAATCTCAGAACTACCCTCCAAAAGAATGTTTGCTACTTTAAAACATGTTAATCGATGTCCAGTCATGGGGATACATGCTTGTAATCCCAGAACTCTAAGATGCTGAGGCAGAAGGACTTCAAGTTCAAGCCTAGCTCGCACAATTTAGTGATAAATAGTAAGATCTGTCTATACACTAAAATTTTTTTTTCAAAAAGATATGGAGCTCAGTAGGAAGGTCTTGGGTTCAACCTCTGTATGGCAAAAAACTGACTAAGCCATAAATGTGTACTTTCATGTCTTGAAATAATGATGTGGTAATTTAGAACATTTTTGTAACAATGAATGGGCTCTCAAGATGAACCGGCATTGCTTAACTTATACTCTGGATTTCTCATATGAGAGAAACCATTTGATGAGTAGTAGAGTCAAGAGGGTGAGATATTGGGAGTCAGGAGGGATGAGTGACGAGGTGGGTAAAGGAATGTGACGTTGTATGTGCACAAAAGTCTCAAGTTTAAAGTAACCATTGTGCATTGCAAATACGTACTAATAAAAAGATGGGAAAAAAGACAGACCTGGATTAAAAATTCAGCTTTGCCGCATAAGTGATCTCAGCACTCAATTTATCATCTCTGATGTTAGCTGTGCAACGGGTGTAATAATAAATAGTACGTACCGCATGGAGTTGTGAAGCTTGCATCCATCCTATAAAACACTAGCACAGTGCAGAAATCAGTAAGTGCTCAATATGGTATAAAAACGAGTGCTCAAGTGACAAGATGCTGTTAAAACGTTAATTAAGAAATAAAAAATATAGTGGTAGACAGTGCTGACCCCTCAAGGCTGGCCTGGGAGTGAGGGGAGGAGGACAGTGGAATAATACCTAGAAAAACATATAAAAAGTCTCCAAATATTAATATTGGTTGTTTTCATTTCCTCATCTGATTATGAAATGATGTCCCCTGTTGAGAAAGACTTGTTCTTGGTATCCTGTGAATCTACACATCTTACTAGGTACACCCAGATGCACAGCCCTTGTGACAGAAGCTGGCAACTCTTGGACACAGGTCAATTCTGCCCTCAGACAAGGAGTAGGTTTCTTACCGTCTACAGAATTGGGTCCTCAGAGATTAGCATCCTTCTGTAGTGAGTCAAACTGTTTGTGTGCACAGAATCTTCTCAGGCCCAGACTGTTCCTTGCTTGTGAATGGGACTTAGAGGGAGGCAGAAGAGCGAACAGAAATATCTGTCCTGTGAGCAGCAAAGTCCTTAGTTCCTATCCCAGGAATCCTGTGTTTCCAGTCAAAATTCCACCCATTACATTAACACCTCAAAAGAAGCTCAGAGCAAAAGAAAGCATCATCTCATAGCTCTGTGATAGCAGGTTCCTGGTAGGACGAAGCTGCATGTGTGAGGAGACCGTTCTGCTCCTGGAGCCTGGTAATGTTGAGAACTCGGTAGGCCAGAGCAGCCCCACTCTGGGAGACAATTTCATGTGCTGTGATGATAGATAGACTAATTATTAATGACTGAATTTGATTCTAGTAATGTGTCAGTATCTTTTGCTTTTACAATCCTTTTGCTTTAGAGATCCCTGTTTAAGACTGAAGGTAGACCGTGCTATCTTGATTTGTAATAAAAATAATATATTGGTCTTAATCCCTGATTCTCGGTAGGAAGTACCTTAGAAACTTGGATTCTCAGGGTGATGCGTATTTTTCTACACCAGTAAGAGCTCTGACAGCCTCAGGGTGGGCAGCTGGTTGCCAAGGGAACAACCTATGATTAGTGTGTTGGAATGCACAGTTCAGTCATTCTTGGTCCTCCCTCCCATCATGTGCAGGGAACGGCCATGGGCTGAGAGTTGCGTGACCACTAATGGCCAGCGACTTAATTGATTAGGTTTATGTAATGAAGCCTCTATAAAAACCCCAAAGGATGAGTTGTGAGAGTTCCCAAGGTGCAGAAGCTGCAGAAATACTGGGAGAGTAGTCTTATTGCTATGGTGTGGATCCGAAAACCTCCCACCAACCACCACAGAGCTATGTGTCGAAGGCTTGGTCTCCAGCTTGGTGCTTGTGACTGGACAGAGGTGGGGCCTCATGGGAGGTCTTTAGGTCATTGATATTTTCCCTTGAGAGGAGGTGTGGAAGCCCAGTCCCTTCTTTCCAGTCTGCTACCTGGTTACAAGGTGAACTGTTTTGTTTCACCACGTGCTCCTACCATGCCGCATCCAGCCCCCAAAACAATGAAGCCCACTCATCGTGGCCTTGGACCTCCAAGACCATGAATCCAACTAAGGTACTTGCAATGGGAAGCTAACACATGTGCCTTTTGCATGTCTTCTTTTAGCTATTCATTTGCAACCTTTATAATTATCTGGAAACAATAAGAAAGAAAAACCAATATAATCAATGAATGCATACTTTACTGGGGCTCTATTCTGTTTTGTAACCTGATACACAGAGCTTGAGGAGTCAGGTTGGAGAGACAGTCTCCAACCCTCCACACATGAAGTGTTTCCTATTTGGATCAGAGGAAGGGGAACAGATATGGCTGATGGAGAAAACCATGTGGGCCAGAAATAGCAGCCTGAAAAAAGAAGCAATAGTTCATTTTAGCAGTTTGCCTAGTAGGTCATTAACAGGATAGATAGGAATTCTGTGCAAAGATTATGTTGAAGCTCGATTTGCTTTGTTGGAATCAAGCTGCAAAGTCAAGAGGTACGAAACATGCATTCGACTGTGGAGTTACTGTCCCATGTGTATGGAGACGATGGATAAATGATTACATAGTGGGTGAGAAGAGTCATTCAGGATTAGGGGAGAATGCCTGGGACATATTCCAGTGGAGAGAATGGCGATAGGAAGCTAGTTTTTATTAGGTCAGGGAAGTGTGGCTGGAGGTCTCTGGGATACTGAGAAATTGTCCTGGTTGGGAGTGAGGTAGACAGAATAGAAAGGAATTTGTTCCTCTACAGGAAATTAACTTATAAAATCTTCTGATGTGTCCCCCTCTTTCCATTACCACTTGGTTTTTCCCTTTCTTCTCTCTGTCTGTCTTCCATAGACACCACTCTCCGTCTTTGGCATTATTTCAGTGCTTTCAAGTGAGGCCACCTGCGAGTGTTAGGGAACATATGCTTTTAATCTTCTCATAAGTTGTATTTACTGTCACGAAAGTTCTCCCAGAGTGGAATTTGCCCAAGAAAACATCCAGCAATTTGTGGAATATGACTACATTTTGACAAAGGTAATCACTGAGCTCGGAAGTGATTTCTCTCCCAGACAATTCATGACCAGGCCAAGCTGACATTCGAATTAGCTTCTCGACTCGGTAACTTGCGTCTTTGAAGGCTATTGTCTTCGTGAGGGCCTTTTCTTCCCCAGCTTGAGCTTGTTAAAACTGTTTTAATCTTCCTTTCTAACCCAGGAATGGCAGAATGCTCCCCTAAAGGAGGGGCAAGAAGACCTGTTTTGCCAGCGATAGTTGGTGGCCCTAGAACCAACCATCAACATGCGCAAACACATTCATGACCCGGGCTGCCACAAGGGAGCTCCTCAGTATGCAGAGGAATCTAAACATTTGCTACAAAGGGGACAGGGATGTCCAGTGTGGCCGCTGCTACAAAGCTCAAAAAAGCTGTCTTGAAAAAATGTCTTCTGTGTACTGTTGTTCAAGACAAGGTGATGGAAATGAAAATTCACCAGCTGATCTCTCTCTTTGGTCACCTAGGCCCTGGCTTTTGCATTCAGAAGCACAAATCAATGTGGTTGAGAACAAACTGTACAAGGAAAGTCATTAGAGTAACAAAATCCAAGAACAAAACAAAAGTATTTTAAGCCAAAATGGGAAGACATCACACTAGTCCTTGACATCTAATTAAAACAAAAAGACTACTCCCTGATACAAGACTATCATTAGGATCATTACAAATGCTTGTCAGAACAGAAAGGCAGGTCAAAGTTTTGATATTTATAGATGTAAAACAGTGGCTATCAGTTTAGACTTTGTGTCTTCAGGTCCTTTCTGTGACCTAGATGTTCTTTCTCTGGGCTACACAGCCCAATGGGGAGTTTCTTGGTCTGCAATCTGTTTTATTTTATGTAGTTATTTATGTTTGGTGTTCTTCCCTAAATGTTCAAGTTATGCTAAACAAAGGTCATTTTTGATAGAAAGATATTTACAATTCATTACATAGAAACTTGGCAAACTATTTTTGACCCTGGATGGTAAAAGGACTTGTTTTCAGACACAAGTTCTAGTTATGTCCACGTACAATTTCATTTCAAATTGTCCCAATTTGTGATTTCTGGGTTCACCTTCCTTTGTCAGCTAGATCCACTTGCTTGTGTACAAAATTTCAATAAATGCTGGGTCACTACAGATCTAACTAAGGACGAGGAGGACTGAGGGGGACTAAGTGACCTTTAAGGCTTGTCTTTGTTCAGAAAAGCTGTCGTGATTTTTCTCAGAATCTCAAGCTAAGGAGCCAAGCAAAGAAAACATCCTCTTTGTTTCTATCTTCCAGACTTCTTCTGGACGATCATTCATTTTACCAGAAACTTAATTTCCTTTGAATATGCAATTTTAACAGGATTTTGTACATTCTTAAGTACCCCCACTCCATCTTCCAGTCAAGTCAATTTTTTTTCTTGGAGCCATGCTAAAATTTATAATGGAGTTTGATATAATTTTAATATTTGATGTATTTTTAATTTTTAATATTTGAAGAGATTATATATTACATGGTAAAATATTCAAAGGATATATATGAAAAGTAAACGGTTAATCATCCCCGCCCCTCAAAGACAGCTATGACGACTTGTTTCTTAAGTATTCTTCTAGAGGCAAACATCTGCTTGTGTATGCGCGATGCTTAAACTCCTTCCGTCTGCTTACATGAGTAGCAGGTCACATGCCTCAGTACGTTGTTTTCCTCACATCTCTACATATCTAAGAAAAGGTTCCAAATCATTATATACATCCACAATACAGCAATCCTCTCCTATATGCATATATACACTAGAGAGAAAGAATTACTGTATTATTTTTACAATAATACAATATTTTATTTCATTATATGGCAATACTATAATTTATTCAACCAATTCACACTGGATGAATATTTAAGCTAGTTCCAACAGTTTATGGAGCTCTTTAATTCTTCAGTAGACTACTTTTGTTTGCATCTTTGTTTATTTAAGTGAAGCTAGCTACTTACAGAATAAAATATTAGACGCAAATATCCGTGTCAAAGGGGAGAGAGGCAAATTTTAACTTTGATCTGTATTACCAAATGGCCCTCCAAAGAGTTTTTTTTTCTCCCAGTTTATACTCTTGACATCATGGTTTGAAGATGTGGATTTCTTTTTCCAGCGCGCCCTATCTCTCAAGAGAGGTAAGCCTGCTCAATATTTGTCTCTATATCTCGCAATCAGCAACCAAATGAATCTTCTAGGCACCGACTATAATTAAGAACGCATTAGAGTTGCTATTGAAATTAGTCAGCGTAATGCAGCTTCCCGCCTTCCCCAGCTGATTAACTGTGTGCTTAATATCCACGCCTCCACTTGCAATCCTGACAGTGCTCTGCGGCTGCACACGGAGCACCTGACAGCTCCGTTTATAGACTGGAGAGAGTGTTCTTGTTATAGACAAGTAAAGGTCAACGTCTTAAGCCTGATGCTGTTTTGTTAGACAAGTATTTAAGCCGCGATCTTATATCTCAGATTCAGCGCAATATTAAAAAGGATGGTGAGTTCAACAGGTGTTTGCTATTGCTGCCTAAATCTGTCTACACTTTTGATGTTGGCTCATAATCAGGTCATTTAGTCTCAGCCTGAAACAATTCTGTCTGCTTTTAACATGTCAACAAAAAAAAATAAAACTCATTTCAACTGCTGACTTTCGAATGAGGAATTATGAATATTATTATTATTATTATTGATGGGATATTTTGTAACGGATTTCTTACAAGTAATTATTTTATTTTAAATATTTGCAAACTCCCAGTACATATGAAAAAGCTCCTTTTCTTTTCTCCTTTGATGAGGTTACTTCCAAGCCCAGCATGTTTGAGGGCTGAGGCGGATTCTCATAGCGGCTCTGTCCATCTGGCTTGGAGCTTTAACTTCCCTGGACGGCGGTCCCCATCTGCATTAGCAGTCAAGTTTTCCTTGATGGGATGTGGCAGCTTGAAATAGCAGAGCTTCCTGGCACAAGCCAGGAATTTTCAAAGACATAAAAAATAAAATCTACAAGAAATAAAATTTTAAGCTATCTATTCCCTTAATGAAAATCTTTAACATTCCTAAGTCTAAATCCAAGTCATTTTTACTTTGTTGACATGTTCAAAGGAGTTGCCATTGGCCAGTGAAACATACAAGTTTCTGATATCGAATCAATACCTCTTGTGAAGGACAGTAGCCGCAATGCATGACATCCCAGAGGAAGGCTTTTGTTCTATTCCTGTTCCTTACAATCTACCTTCTTTCTTAGTCCTCCTTCTCTCAACTTTCTCATTTACTCACTCCATAAACACTCGGCCTGTTAAAGTCAGTTTGGACCTGGTCCATAATTGAGTTTATCTCATGTAGCTGGCTGTTCCCACAGGATCCCTGAGCAGCGGTGGAAAACGCAACGGCCCCAAGGCCCACGTCAGCACTTTCCTGTCTCTCCTCTTCCCTTCGTTGTCAGGCCACCAATTCCCAGAACCTGTTGCTGCTGCTGCCTGACCATGTTTCCAGTTGACCCTCTGGCCTCCATCTTCCCTGCCCCTTCTTGGTTTTGACTGGATAAAATGCGAAGCCGCTGGGTATCTCCACCTTTACTCTTGTTATGTCCAGGCCCCTCAACTGCCTGAAGAACACAGGAGTCATATTTGTATTTCACGCCAAGATAAATTCACAGAGACCAGAGACTAGGTTTGCTTTCTCCTCTCATATCTCATAGGACTATGAAACAAAAGTTCTCAAGATGACAGACATCAGGCCACAAGACGATGACAAGTAAAGGAAACCAACAAGGTGGACCTGCCCTCTGCCTCCACTGGTCACGTGGGGAAGGTTTCCAGGTGGAAATGCAGGAAGATGAGGCCACATGGAGCCTGCGGTGGGAGCCAAGGAGAGGTAAGCAGTGGGCACAGCAGGTGGAGTAGGGAGTTAGTCTTCACAGGAGCGGTAGGAGAAAGCACAGAGCTGCAAAGAGAATGTTCTGGAGATCTATTGGGTGTCAGTTCCCCGCAGTAGTCAGGGAGTGTCAGGAACCAAGGTTTGGAGAAGAAATGGCTAACAGGGTTAAAGGAAAAGATACTCAAATCTCCACCAGAATCTGCAGTGATGCATCCTCCCACCAGTCAGAGTGGAAGACCTCATGCTTTACAGTTTATCCAACATGGTAGTTAGAGGGGTTTTGCCTAAGCGAGGAGCAGTAGTGGGCCTATATGTAGCACACCTGGTTCTGCCTAACAGTGCTTCAAGCAAGACCCAGGAGAAGCAAACTGTGTCCAAGTAATTTGATTACATCTGAGAAAACAAACAAACCCCTCAAAAAAGGACAGGAATACCAAAATATTCAGCAGCCCACAAGATAATCATAACATCTGCTATCCAATTGAAAATTACCAGGCATGGAAAAAAGCAAGAGAATTAATTAAAATTGACTCAGAATCAACACAGATGTTAGAATTAGTAGACAATGACTTAAAACAGTTACTATAACTGTGTGCATATGATTAAAATACTAGAGTACTCAAATGTGTCAGGTAAAGACATAGGAAAAAAGTGTCAAGTTGAGACCTCCATTGTCCAATACGACAAATATATGGGTATCATTGACAGTGGATTTGACAGTGAGAAAGAAAATATTAGTGAATTTTATGCGGTAGTAGTAGAAATTTTCAAAATGAAACAAAGGGAAAAGAGAATGTAGGGAAAAAGGAAAATGGTGAGATATTAAAAAAACTTGATAAGTTTCATATATGACTTTTGGATGTAACATGCGAAGAAAGTTGGAGGATTGATGGCTAATGTTTCCAAATTTGCTTAAGTGTATAAACTAGCAAACCCGAGAAGGTGAAAAACAACCCCAAGTCTAAGAATCACAAAGAAATACATCCCAATAAAATAGTATAAAATCAGCGCGAAAAGAATATGCTGAAAACAACCAGAAAAAAAGGACATTTTAAAAAAAACAGAGGAACAACAACAACAAAAAGAGAAGTGTTCTCTTCAGAAACCATGAAAGTGAGACGATAGTCAATGTCTACCTTGAAGTTTTCAAAGGGCCTAGCAGCTTACGTTCCTTGAAACAACCATCCTTCAAAAATAACATACAATAAGGACTTCTTTGGACAAAACTGAAAGAGTCCTGGTTGGCAACAGGGCAGCACACATGCAGGATGAGTGATGGGAAAGGGATCTGCACACAGGAACAGGGACCTCAGGAAATGGCAACCGCAGGGGGCAAGAGAGAAGGTTTTCTTTTCTCATTTGAAATGATGATCACCTTCAAGCCATAACAGCGCATTTTGGAGTATACCTGAGTATGACAAAGTGGCCCAAATGCTGGGAGGGGGAAACGGAAGTACACCATTGTAAGGTCCTTGTTTTAGAGGTGGATTCACGTTAATATTATTTGAAAAGAGATTCCAACAAGATAGAAACATACATGGTTAGTCCTAAAACAACTAGGAAACTAACACCACCATGAGTCAGAGCTGGGGCTGGCATGGTGGTGTGCACCTGTAGTTCTAGCCACTGAGGAGGTGGGGGGTCACTTGGCCTAGGAAGTCAGGATTAGTCTTGGCATTGTGATGACAACTGGGATCTAAATAAACATATAGATACTAGAAGAGTTAGAGTTAATGAGAAACCATAAAAGTACATATGATCATTAAAATATCCTCTCAGTCCAGAGACACGGTCCATGGAAAATAGTGTAAGCCCGTTTCTCCCTATTAAGACCAAGTGCAAACTCTGGACACAAGGCAAGAAGCGACTGAGGGGTAAGTCTGAATGACAGAAAAAGGACAACAGACTAGCTAGAGACCTGAGGGCTACAGGAGAAAGACGCAGACGTGGGTCCCACCATCTCCACACCCTGAGGCAACTCTGGTCTGGCCTCCTCTGACCCCAGCCTGTCGCAGCAGGTGGCTTTGGGTAGACTCACCTTCCCCTGGCGTGGAGCAAGAGCCCCACCAGCAGCAAGGACAGCTTAGCAGTAGCAGTGAGGGGGATTATCTGGGAGTCTTGTCAAAGTGACCCGCTCCCCTCTCCTGCTGGGAATGGGACTCTTTTCCCACCCAGACACTCACAAGCGACTCCAGTGCAGCAGGTTAATTCTTGGCTGGACTTGATACTCCCTTCTCACACCCACAGGCATTGAGTGGCCAAGTGACACTAACGGGGGTGGGTTGGGGTGGGGGTGGGTTGTGTCCCATGACAATTAAAGATCGAGAAGCCTCTTTGTTCCTATTATTGTTTCATCTTAAATACCCGCAAAGGCTCATTTGCTAAAGGCTCAATCACCAGCACACAGCACCACTGCGAGGTGGGGGAACGTTTAGGAAGTAGGGCTTAGCGGGAAGGAAGTGAGGTAACAGGGCATGTGTCCTTGAAGTGGAGATCGGGAGCCTGACTCTCTGCTCCCTGAATGCCTTGAGGCAAATAATTTCCTTCTCCATGTGTTTGCCACCACCGTGTGCTGCCTGGCCACAGGCCCAAAGCAACGGAATAAAGTTACTATGGATCCAAGCCTTTGAAACTGTAAGCCAAAATAAATGCTTCTTCCGTATAATTCACTATCTCAGGTATTCTGGCACAATGACAGAAAGCTGCCTAATGTCGTCTCCTTGGGTCAGAGAATCCTTTTCCCCTCCCAGGAGCCCCAGAGTTCCCATGACAGAACAACAGTGATAAAAACCACATGGCACTGGCACAAAAACAGACATGTGGACCAATGGAACTGAACTGAGGATGCAGACACAACCCCAGCTACCTTTAGCCATCTGATCTTTGACAAAGGGGCCAAAAATACATCCTGGAGAATAAACGGCCTCATTTACCAATGGTGACGGCAAAACTGTTTACTCATTTGTAAAAATTTTAATTTTAGACCCATACCTTTCACTTTTTTAGTAATATGAAATCAAAATGAATCAAAAATTCAGATATAAAACAGAAACACTGAATCTGCTGGAAAGACAAAATAGGCAAAACTCTCGAAGACATAGGTGTAAGCAAGGTCTTTCTCAACAGAACGTCAGTGCAGAAAAAATAACACCAAGAATCAAAACATGGGGTTATATCAGATCTCAAAAGCTTCTGCACTGCAAAGGAAACAACCCACGGAGTAAAGAGAAAGCCTAGGGAGCAGGGGAAATAAATTGCCAGCTACCCCACGGACAGAGGACTAATATCTAGAATATATAAAGGACTCAAAGACATTAGACACCTCAAAATAAAAGATCCTATCAAATGAAAAAATACGGCCAATGAGCACATAAAAATGTTCAGCATCTTTGGCCCTGACATAAATTCAAATCAAAACAACACTGAGATTTCCCGTATTCCAGGAAGAGTGGCTATCACCAAGAATGTAAAAATCAACAAATTCTGTGGTGGTTGTGGGGAAGAAGGAATGCTTTTATATTGTTGGTGGGACTGTCAACTGGTACATCCATTACGGAAATCAGTCTGGAGATTCCTCCAAAAGCTATAAACAGAAATTTCATTTGATTTAGCTATACTTCTTTGGGTATCTTTTCAAAAGATAAAGTCATCATATTACTATGATGCATTCCTACTCACATTTATAGCAACAAATAGTAAAATATTGGAAGGAGCCTATTTACCCATCAACAGATGACTGAATGAAAAAAATGCAGAAAATACAGACAGACAGACAGACAGACACACACACACATGCACACATACACACCTATATGTAATTGAGTACTACTTAGCCATAAAGAAGAATAAATTTGAGTCATTTGTAGCCAAATCTATGCCCTTTGAGACCGTAATGCTAAATGAAATAAATCATACAGAGAGGATTAAATATCACATCGTTTTTTTATGTGAGAAGCCCAAAATATGAATACTTTGAAGAGCAAAATAAAAGAGAGATGAGAGGAAGAAGATACACTTTGTGGAGTTAAAAAGGAAATCTGGGGTGGGGGAGGAGCAAAGAGGAGGGGAAGCAAAAATGATTAAGAAGTGATGTGTGGATGTTTTAATTCTCCAAGTTGAATGTAGTTTTTTAGGATCACAAACATACACTACTAGCATATTAATTATTGAGAAAAAAGAAGCCCCGTAAGTAGCTATGGCATGACAACATCTGCCCATTTCTGATAATCAGAAGACTTTATGACTGGGAAGGTAAGTTAGTTCAGTTTTTCTCTGCCACTGTATATTAATCCTGTGGGAGCTCTTGTTACAATGACAGTTTTGATTGACTGAGTGTGGGGTACACTTAAGATTCTGAATTCCAAGCATGCTGCTGATTCAAGAACCCCACTTTAACTGGCAAGAATTTATTTCAGCCCCTTTCTCCAACCACGGAGGACCTTTCTTCCTCTGGCTTCACCTGGCTTTTTCAGGCATTGCAACGACTCTGATGGAAGGAAAGCCATTTGGGCGGAGTTTTATTAATGGTAATTCATTGACCTCTTGTGATGAAGGTCTCTGGTCATGATGCTTTCCTTGTGATAGTTTTCAACATCCCTTCTATTCTGGGAAGGATTTCTTCCATTGTTTTGCTTTAGCTCTGCAGTTTCCTGTGCATAGAATGAAAAGGACCTTTACTCATGCAGGCTGAGTGTTGGGCTTGGAATGCAAAGTATTATACCATATTTCCATCATACGGAACCCAATTATTCTTCCCCTTAAATTACCAATTGAGATTAAAAAAAAAAATTACACAAGCCCATGAGCTACCGCTGTTATGGCTTGGATCTGGGATGTTTCCCCAAAGCCTCATGTATATGGATGTGGTGGCGTACCTAAGGAACCATGTGCTGGTAAGAG
Organism: Ctenodactylus gundi; assembly: GCA_004027205.1. Taxonomy (NCBI): domain Eukaryota; kingdom Metazoa; phylum Chordata; class Mammalia; order Rodentia; family Ctenodactylidae; genus Ctenodactylus; species Ctenodactylus gundi. The sequence goes on from PVKB01002049.1 coordinate 128,923, forward strand.
GCGGGGCCTGGTTGGAAGGGGAGAATCGCTGGGGCTTGACCTGGAGGAGGCTGTTACTGGGACAGGACACGGAAGGGTATATTAGCCCCCCACCCCCCACCTCCCTCACGGGGCTTCCTCTCCGCCATGCTCTTTGCAGCTGCTTTCCTGCTAGATCCCTGCCATACACTTCCACCATTTCTGGCCACCCATGAATGGACTGGACCCTTCTGAAGCTGTGAGTCAAATAAATCTTTCCTTCCTTAAATTGCAGAGGTCAGGTATTCTGTCACAGCAATAAGTAAGTAACTAAGACAACCTCTAAACGTAAATCTCTAAGTTGGCCCCTCACGTCCCTTTCCAAGCTCTGGCCCAACTTTTTAGCTAATGTCTGAATGTCTATGAAACAATCCAATCTTGCCATGTTCAAAAAATCCTAAGCTTCCAGATGGTACCACCTTCATGATGTTGCTCATGTAAAAACTTAGATCCTCTCTTTTCCTGACCCACATCCAATCTATTCATTGTTTTTGTCAATCTACCTACTGTAAACCACCATTCGGAAGACACAGTATCCTCCTAACTGCACTTTGTACTTTCACTTGAGCCTTGCCAGCTGGTGGGTAAAGTGATTCTTTAGGATGTAAAGTAGGTCGCTTTACTTCATGCTCCAAAACTGTCCATAACATCTGATCATGAAACATTCTACCCAGAGGCCCTTCTATGTTATACAAAGCCATGGGTGGGCTGTCCCTGTACTAGGTCTCTTGATTTTTTTTTTCCCATTCTCCTTCTTTTATACACTGCCCCAGTCACTCTCGTCCATCTTATTGCTCAAATAAGCAATAGACCTCTCAGAAGGCAAGGATCTTGTCTGATTCACTCACAGTTGCATTTTCAGTGCTTACAATGCCTAGTACAAAGTAGAAACCAATGGATCAGTCTTAAAGAAATGAATTTTTAAAAATACCTAATCCAAAAGATGACAAAGAAAAAGGAAAATATACACACAAATAAATTAGAAGATGTAGATATAGCCAAACCTGGTTTATAATTACATTAAATAATAATGGCCTACCATCCAATCAAAAGAGAAGAATTGTTAGATGGAAGAAAATAAAAAAGCAAGAACTTTCATATGCTGCCTGCAAGAGATTCAGTTTGATTGCAAAGACATAATTAGGTTGAAAGTAAAGATATAAAAAATACATCATAAACTACCATGACTTATTAATATCAAAGTGATTTTTAGAGCGTGATAAAGAAGGTCATTTCATAATGATAACATGGTCAATTCATTATAGAGCAGAACCACTGAAAACGTTAATATACCGAATAACAAAGCTTCAAAGTATAGGAAGCAAAACCAGATAGAGCTGTAAGATAAACAGACACATTCAGAATAGTGTCTAAAAACAGACCCACACATGCATGGTAAGTGACTTTCTAACAAAGACATGCAAATAAGTGGGAAAGGACATATTTTTCAAATAAACTGTGTTGGTAACCATACTTATAAAAAATGAACATCAATCTATACCTTGCCCCCCCACACACAAAAATCAACATTAAATGGACCACAGACCTAAAATTAAAACATAAAATTATAAAACTACCCCCAAAACATAAAAAATATTTGAATGATTAGACTAAGATAATTTGCATGGAACATTGAAAGCATGATTCATAAAAGTAAAAGGCTTAATACATTAGACTTCATTAAAGTAAAGAGCACTGTTATTTCAAAAACAGTATAAAAAGAATGAAAAGACAGCCACTAAGAAGGAAAAAGTATCTGTGAGTTACAACTTGGCTCAGAAACTTGTATTCAAAATATGTGGAACAGAAAAACTTCTAAAACTCAACAATAAAAGAAACTGCCCAAAACAAGACAGCCGTAATATTGAAATCAGCATTTCACTGAAGAAGATAAGTACATGACAGCTAAACCCACAGAAACATATTAATCATCACCAATCATTTGGAAAACATAAAAGAAAGTTAAAGCTACAATGATATCCATGCTCATTTATTAGAATGTCTGCAACTAAAAAGAGTGATTGTACCAGGGTTGGTGAGGACGTAGAGCAACTAGAATGCTCCTACACGGCTGCTGATAATTTACAAGGGTATAACTATTCCCAAAATTAGCCTGCCAGTTTCTCAAGCTGAAGATCTACCTACTCTCTGACGCGCTTACCCTATTTCTAGACATAACCATGTGCGTGCAGAAAGGCTTGGTCCCCAAATGTTCCCCGCAGCTAGCTTTATTTGTAATGAAACCCACATTCACTGCTTCTCATGGCTACAACACCGACACTCACAACTGGAAGGAGGAGAGGTTTAATTTGCTCCCAGTTTCAGTACAGGATTTGCAGGTTTCCAGGCAGAAACAACATGGCAGAAGAGCATGGCACAGCAAAGCTGCTTAGTGCACGGCCGACGAGTGGGAGAACTGTGCCCAGAGCAATGGGCAAAGGACCCAAAGTCATGCCTCCCTGGCCTGCCTGGCATGTCCGGGCATGTGTTTCATTAACCTGGGAGGTGCTTCTTAATCTGACGAAGCTGGCAAGTCAGGATTAACAGTCACGATTCATCCTTGTCGACTTCACACCCAAACGTATCTCCTTAAACTCTCCTTAATCTGCACATTAAGGCAATGACAGGTTCGTAATTCTGCCTACAGTAACTGCTCGTCACACAGTGGGAACCCAATAATTCCTTCCTAAAAGTCTAAGCAGTTACAGCATGTTTCAAAAGTCCACATCCAAGTCTCTTAGGAGACTCCAAGCAAACCCCTAGCTGTAAGCATCCGTAAAGATGAAAAATGAGTTATGTAATTTCAAGGTACAATGGCATAAGATAAACATATTCATTTAAAAGGGGAGGAGTAGAAGAACAGAAAAGAACCAAAGATCAAAGATCAATGATCAAAGCAAGGCTGAAACTTAGTATGGCAAACATTAAACCCTTAGCTCCTGAGTCCCGCGCCTGGAGCAAGTTGTAGTGAGTGAGATACTGGCTCCGAAGGGCTGGAGTAACCTTGTGTGATGCAAGTAAGATGGCTTCTTTCTTGGGGGAATTCCAACTACTGCGTGTGACTTTCCTCCGTAAAGTTTCTACATTCTTGATACCTCCAACTTCCTGAGGCTTCCAATGGGTTTTGGGCTTCACTCTCACAGCTTCGTCCACTGTCCTCTCAGAAGTACATTTTTAGGCCTCCCAGGCCTTCCTCTGAAATCGAGTGGAATCCTTCCTGACCCGGAACTTTTGTATCCTGCATGCCTGTAAAATCAACACCACATGGATGACATTAAGGTCTGCCACAGCTCAAGCAGTAGCTTTGACCCCTTTGGACTACGGCCACTTGCTCTGAGTACCTAGCTGGCTGACACCTGGGGAAACACTTTCCTAGATGGCCCTTCAAGGTGTTCTAGGCTCTTTGCTCAAAGCAAAGCCTTTTAAAGCCTGTAAAGAGTGGGGTCTGATCAATTCCAAATATGCCTTCAAACCATCTTTCCTATTGTTCCGGGGCAAAGTATTTAACTTCTTTTTAATGCTACTCTTTTCGGCATCCATGTTTTCTACGGTCTTGTTTTCATGAGTACTTATTTTTTGATGAAGCTGCAAACTTCCCATGTCTGCTTTTTGGTTCTGCTGCTTTCTTCTCATTCTCAGTGTAAATCTGCTAAAAGCTGTCAGGGTCCAGGCAAGAGCTTGAATGTTTGGCTGCCTTGAAATTTCCTCTGTTGGATTAATTAGTCCAATAACCTTCATCTCCATCTCAGGCAGTGTCTCAAGACATGGGCAAAATTCTGCCACGCATTTTGCCGAAGTGTAACATACACGGCTTCTAGTTCAATTGCCAGTAGAGTCCTCCATCCCATCCGAAACCTTTCAAGTCTGGCTTTTGTGATCTGCATTCCTTCCAGCACTCAGGGCTTCTGAGCTCCAATAGGAATTGCTCATCAAGCCAGCTTAAAGCGTTCTTGGGCGTTTCTAGCCAGCACTTCTAACAGGTTCCAAAGGCTTCTGAACCGCTTGCTCATGCTTAACCACAACTCCACTTTCCCGGTATTCTTACTTTCTTAGACACTTTCTCATTGCATAATATTCAGTCTTTGAAGAGATGCTTCTTTTGGCTCATAGCTCAGAGATGTTACTCTGTTTATGAATGGCTGTCAATGGCAGAAGGGCATGGCAGAGGGCCTAGCCAGAGAAAACTCTTCATGGCATGGAAACAGGAAGTAGAAAAAGCCAAGAAGAACCAGGGGCCAGAACACATCCTGTAAGGCCATGCCCCCAGGGACCTGCCTTTGTGTCCTGGCCCCTTCTGTTAGCAGCACATGAAGTTCTCTGTAGATTGATCCACTGATGAGCACAGTCCTCCCATAAACCAATCATTTTTCAAATATGTGAGGCACACTTCAGATTCAAATTATAACAGCAGAGGGAGGGGTTGCAAAGGAGTGCATGGAAGGAACCTGGCTGATGTGCTGTGAGCTGTCTGTCCGTTGTCTCAGTATGGTGGTGATTAGTATATATAGTAACCAAACTTACTGGTTGTATAGTTTAATTATATGTAACTTACTGTATTTCAATTACACTTTAATATATGTTTTCAAGAAAGAAAATAGGAGTTGAACTATTTGTCTCATATTTGACCCACAAAATGTGTAAGTAAATTAAGGATGTGAAGTTATACATTCCTGAAAGTTTGGTGGGTCCGATTCATAATGGTTTGAAATACATAATCAAAGAGACTTTAGAGTTCCTGTAATTGGCTGTCTTTAGGTGGAGAATCTTGACTGAATGAGATACATCAATATATCTCAAATTATATACAAAGGCAATGTATCTAAACCTGCTCATGCTTAGTTTGGGTTTCCTTCCACTCACAAAGTTAAGTCACAATGATATTCTACTAAATGACCAATCATGTTGAGTCCATATAGTTTCAAACTTGATTGCTTAATGGTAAATTCATTGGCTAAAAAATTTGACATGTCTTTATAAGAGTTGTTGAGTATAGTACAAAATAGTGGATAGCTTTGTCTGACCATAAATAAGAATTTTTTGGTATATTCTGTAACCCACATTAATGGTTTTACATGGAATTCATTTATTTGTTTAATATCTACTTTCATGTAAATTAGAAAATGGCTCCATTTTCCTCCCTTTATTTTCCACTCTCAGAAAATTGTCATAATATGCTATTTTGGGGTTTATTTGGGATTCAAACATTATTTTTAAATTTTATTTTGGTAAAAAATTCACATGACATAAAATTTAACATTTTTTTTGTAAATAAGTTCCGTCTGTTGGAGTGGTAGATACACAGATCCATGATCCCTTTTGTGCAAATAACATTTGAGTTTTACGTTGATGCGTGTTCTGCATGTACGTCTGTTAGAAAAGAGTATGTTTTGCTAAAGTCTGGCACTACAACTGTTATAATTTTGAACAAGTCATGCAAGTATTGTCAACTTGGGACCCTTCAATTAGTGACCCTAAGTGTATTCTCTTACTGGTGTATGTCAATAACTTTTAAACTAATTTTGTTTACTTGAAGTTTTTTTGCACATTTGAGAGGTTTTTCTCTTCCCCCTGAGTCTTAGGGAGAGGCACTTTCAACTTTCTGTTTTATGAGGTGGATGAATATAAATAAAGAATCTCAATTATATTTTTAAAAAAAATATTTGCAGGAATATTCCTTCTAGCTTTAAGATGACTAAGGATGAGGTAATGGTGGCTCCGAAACATGTTTTAGTTAAGAATGCACTCAAGAGAATTTGGTTCGCTTCCCAGCTCTGCAGTTGGGCCAAGAAAAGTAATTACAGTGATTAATAATAATATTTGATTTTTAAGTCCCTGAGTCCAGTCCTCAGAGCTGGTATTATCTGGGGGCAGAGAAACAAATTGCAGGAAGGAAATGAGAAGCTTGTCCCACCATTGGAATTCTCAAGCATTACGCCACCACAGAGCTGCATGGCAGAGCTGTTCATGTCACCCCCGTGAATTTTCACACAGGGATCTTCTGTACCTTGTTTTCTTGGTCACCGCAGAGCTGAAGGCAGAGCAGAGATGGTGTTCTCACTCCTTAAGGACAATTTTTAATTAATACCTTTTGAAGAGCACCTCTTCGCGTTCACACCTGCTGGAGAAAAAGTTGTAATGCTGACAGAGGGGGCAGATTGGAGTGAACTAGGGCCTCTGATTTGAAAACAAAAAACAAAAAGTAGTTTAGGGGTCTCATGTTCTATCTTTGGCAGAATTCTGATAGTCAAGATAAGGAAAGTCCTGAGGCAATTGAGTTTTAATATGAACAGAAAGAGAGAGAGAGAGAGAGAGAGAGAGAGAGAGAGAGAGAGAGAGAGAGAGAGCGCTAAACTTGCCCTGGCTAGAGCTGGGTTTCAAGACTACAGTAGCCTTCAGCTCTGCCACTGTCAGGAGGAGTTGCTATGGGAACCACTGCAAAAGATTAAATCTATCAAGTGTACGCGATTGTGAGAAATGGGTGGGAAGTGGAATTATATTAATGTGAAATGATGGCTCTTCTGTTCTGTGGAGTTTTCACTCCCCACCCCCACGTCACATACAAAAACTCCTTTTAATTCATTAATTTATTAACGAAAAACTCTTTGCTGTTTGCTAAACAGGGAGAAAATGAAATGCTCACTTTTCACAGTAAAGATTAAAGAGCTGCGATTTATTTTTAAGTAGTACTTGTTTGTTTCCTAATGCGTTTAGGGTAAACTCTGCCACCTACCCTTGGCTGGTGAAATAAGTTGATGGGGTGAGTTGGCAGAGAGGTCTGAGCAGGTCAGCACAGGGCCCTGCTGTCCCTCCCACCCTGCCATGCATGGCGCACATCATGTTTATATTGGCTCTAGAATATGGAAAAAAATGATTTGTTTTGTTTTTTTGACTCTGCTGTCTTCTGTTGTAATTCTCCTTAGAAAAACGAGCATGGGAGCCAGAGCTAGAAAGATGAGTCCCTTAAGAAAGTTCCTTCAAACTCCATACATGTTGTGATTTCAATTAAATATACGTAGGTTCAGAATCTTTTCAAAGAAGCTTTATTTTCATCTCTATTGGTCCTTTTTTCTCCATCCTCTGGATTATTAAATTTTACCTTTCACAAAGGCCCAAGAAGAGACTCGTGGAGTCCTGGTCATCCAGAGACAAGCGCACGCCCAGTCCACACGTGGTCAGTCCAGGGTTGTTTTGTCCTAGCCCGCCTTGCTCCTGTGACCTAACGGAGGAATTTTTTTACATTCAAAGGCGAAATTGAAAGCAGTGAAGTTCATTGTTAGTTTTAGGAAAACTGTTCAGGTGAAATGGGTTTTTGAGGAACGTGAGGAAGCTTCTGCCTCTCTGCAATAGTTATAGGTCATGTTTCAACACAGATCTCTGCAAGGAACCGGCTGCACTTTGGGGTTGGTTTGCTTTTCCTACAGCATGGGACTGTGTCCTCCCTTACTGATGTCACCATTGGCTGAAGAAGAGTTGAGTGTCCAATAAAACAAAGCTCTCCAAAGACTTACTCCACACCACATGCCATTCTGGCACAACGCTCTAGCAACGCTCAAGAAAGTTATTGTTTAAGCTGTGGAACATATGCCACATATACATGTAACATGTATCTTATTTGATGCCTTTAACATCAAGAAGTAGATTATATATTAATTCTAAAAGATGACCTCATGTTATTTCAAACTCATGTATTTCTCACTTTAAAAATTATTAGGCACTAAAAGAAGCCACAAGGTAGGGAGGGCAGGGGAACTTTTCTCTTCTACATGCCAGGCCCTCAAGGTAAGGGCTCCTAGAGGATTTGGCCCCACCGCACCCCAAGGGCCCAGAGGCACCCTTCCCAGCCCAACAGAGCACATGCATTGGTTTGAAAATGTGATGAAGGGAGAGAGGGAGATCAAAGACTGAGATAAAAGGTTGGAGGTGGTTCCCTGGGTAACGGATGAGAAGTGGTACTTGTGGAGCATTTGAATGGAAAACATGAATAAAGATATTTTTGGATGGAAATGAAGTGAGCAGAATGTGCTTTTTTCTGTTAATAAATAACAAAAGCAAGTAATATCAAATCAAATATGGAGTGAAAGGCCACTGGTACTGTTTGCTACTCAGCTATAAGCGTGTTGAATCTCTTCCTAAAGGAAACTTAATGATGTAGATTTTCAAGTGCATGAAGACAACGGGCTATTCATGGACCTCACAGCTCTCCAGCTGAAAGGACACTCTAAACGTGTGTTCCCACCTCACCTGCTGGCCGGACAGGTGGCAAGCAGCAAGTAATGCTGGGTGACTAGCAGGCCTGTTTGACAGATGAAGACTTTTAGGATGCTGGCTCGTGGACATCCTTAGATCAAGTGTCACCAGTCGCCTTCCTCCCTACCCCTCTTGGGAAGCAGTTCTTGTATTTCCAGCACCAGAAACAGGCCCACACTTATTTCAAAGAGATGACAGTTTGGTGGTTGCGTTGATCCTACCTGCGCCCTTTGCTGTAAGGCTTTGGAGGGAACATTTCGTACCTGTATACCTTGCTCCTGTGTACGCCTGTACTGAAATGATCTCACTGTAGGAAGACATCAAACCTAAAGTCCTATTTTAATTCATTTAAGCCTACAGGTTTGCATTCTATGTGCTTCTATGCTACTTGTGGGTATTTTCCTTCTGAAGAGCTGTCAATTGCTACTTTGTTTGATTCTTTTCAAATGCGGGTTGGCAGTAATGCTGACCACATCAATTTCATATTCTCTTTTGTCTGACTGAAGGATGTCAGACACTGTCGCATCTTAATGAGGTCTGGGCCTACTTCTATTACCAGGCTATTTTCCTCTGATAAATCACAGCGTCCCGTGGCGTCACTGCACCCACAATAGCAGCAGGTGAGGAGCGAGGGATGCTCCCAAGCTCTTTTGCTTTTTTCCTAACTGGGTTATCGCTCTGCTCTAGAGCAGCCTGCTCTGCAAAGCCTGCGCAAGTCCCTATCGCGAGATTTCCCTGCGTCACGTCTGGGCTCGCCCCTCACAGATCCTTTGATATGTGGTGTGAAACAAGGCTTCCTTAAGAGGATACAGCATGTGGCTCTGTTGAAAGATTTTGTGCTTCCTCTAAGGACTCACATAGAAAAGCTTTTTCTTTTTAGTTACAAAGGAATGCCTAGGCAGGCCAAAGCCAACCAACCAATCAATTAATCAATCATCCAATCAACCAACCAACCAACCAAATTTTTTCTTTCATAAAAACTGACTAACATAAATTTGAAAAGTCTGTAACTCAGAGAAAATTCTGAGTTATATATTGATTCACTTATTTTCTCATGAAATCAGTTTATAATTAAACTCCAACTTTGCAAAAGACGTTATTCTAAACATCGTATGAGGTTCCCACTAACTTGTTCCCTAGAACTAGGTGGGGTTTGGGACTGATTGGGCTAGGAACAGAGCCACTACTAACCCACTGGAAGAAACAGGGCATACTGGCACAGAGAGGGAAAGGACAGACATTGTATGGGATACGGATACTCGGAAAGGCAGGTAAAAATCCTTGACAAGATACGTATGTGCATAAAAGGCTCAACTCCATTGTAAACCTTAAATTTTGCACTTATACATATCAATAAAATGGGGAAAAATAAAGTATATTCAAATTTTAAAAATCTGTAATTTAATCTAGGAAGTTGAAATAAAGCAAAGTTTAGGTCAAAAGAATGAATATGCTTTAGAATTCTAAAAGGTAATCCTATATAGCTGGGCATGGTAGTTGGTACCCATAATGCCAACACTGAAAACCCGAGGCAGAAGGATTGCAAATCTGAGTCCATCTGGGCAACTTCGTGACTCAGCGAGATGACTTAGTGACTCAGAGATGCTCGTATGTTAGGTATCGTATTTTCTAAAAACCTCCCCAAGTGATAAGCGGAGGACTGTGGGGTATTGTTCAACAATTTTTGAAGACTTGGTTTCAAGATAATAGTATCCAAAGGACATACAACCCGTCCGTTTTACTAAGTTTACACAAATCCTCTTCTTGCTTGAAGCCAGCCTTGGGTTCAGCTGGTTCTCTGGAATGCATCTTTCTGACCTTACAGCATCGCTGGGATTGTTCGTTCATTTGGGCCTGAGTCACCGGCCTTTGTCGAGAGATGTTTAGAACTCAGCCTTTTTAGTGTCATTAATATAGTATTTAAAAAAGATCATACAGTCAAGTGGCCCATGTAAACACTTTGACTCAGGCCTTTGTACCGAGACTAGATATACTTCTCTTAAGCAATTTTATTTTTTTTCTTATAATTTCTAAGTGAGTGTTTCCTTTTCTGGGTAGGCTGCTAGAAAATTCAGATCCCAACCTCTCATGAAATACACTCAGAACAATTATGTTTTCTTTCTCCTCGTTTTCTTGGCGTGCTTTCCAAGTATTGCATGTACTTTCGCAAGTCACACCGAATCATTTTAGGAGCAAGAAGTGACACAAATGATTACTAAAATGTGAATTACAGAAAACGTTTAATCCTTCAAAATATTTGAGGCAGAGCCCTGAACTTTCTCCCCTTTATTCCCAAGGGGAGAAGCTCTGAGTCATAGACTAGTTCATTACTGGAATCTATGGCAGACAAACAATGTTTGGGAAAACTTCTAGGCTTGCTGAGGCCCAGATATGTTCCCGTTCATACTGTCTTTTGGCATTGTCTTACGTGACCGGCTTCCAGATAGTTATTTAAAGAAAGTTCCCAAGCATAAATATGAACCAGGAAAGACAGGATTTGGCAACTTTGGAACTCAGGAATTCTAAACAAAAATGAGAATAGAACATTGAGTTCTTGAATTCTCTCATGCAGAATTTTTGATACTAAAAACTATAATAGAATACAAGCTTGAAAAAAAAGTTTCTCTTTTCCCATACACAGAAAGAGAGAGAGAGATATCGCATGCAGGAGAGTAGTTCTACACTATATGAATTTCAACTAATTTTCCTCTTTCAGGCAAATTTGGTCAAATTTTTTATACAAAATTTCTCCCAGAAAAAATCTATGCATTAATCCCAGAGTCAGAAACATCTGTAAATAGTTGAAAATCAAACAGTTCATGCCACTTACACTGCCAAAGTGACACCCCATTTAAATTTTTTATAAATGTTTTCCAGATTTGCAAATCTTCTTTGATGTTTTAAAGTTAATGAACAAGTGCTGAAATGGTTTTGCAGAGGAAGGGTGGCTTTTCAACAAATAGCTAAAAGGGTTGTCTTGGTCAGATCACCTGGGGATGCAGTTTTTAGGTGGCTGAAGAGAATGTACCTGCCTTGGAGATTTTTTTTTTTTTTTAGTTAAAAGTAACATATATATGTATTTTTTCAAATATATATGGATATATTTCCTTTGAGGGCACCCGACCCTTTCACTGCCAAATCAAGTTCAACACCAACGTGCTTGACAATATCCCTTAACAGGTGTCCAGAAGTCTCCAAGGACTTTTTATAGGCCTAGAAGCAATCCAGTGCCTCTGAGAAAGGGAAGAAAGAAAGGAAAGCAAGAAGATATAATACACAGGGGTCGCTTAAACTGAGGCTTACAGGCAGAGAACATGAAACAGAATAAAGTTGCAAGCTTTTTCTATTAATGCAGAGACATACCTCAAAAGCTATGTGTGTATTTGAATCACTTCCCCAACTTTTTCTAACGTGACCCTCGGCAGAGACGATTCTGCCACAAAGATCCAACAGTCATCAGTGAGCCTCCTCTCTTCCTGATCCCTGACACATGGGCCTGAAGGCACACTGATGCCCCTCAGCTGCAAGCCTGTGGGCACTGTGTCCTCCGAGGAGGACCTAGCACACTGTGCAGTTGTACTGCCTTCAATGGAAAACAGGATGGATGGAGTTGCTCTTAAGTTCTGGTGTCTCCCGTGGAGAGTTGAGTCTGCCCACAGATCCAGCAGCACTGGGACCAACTGAAGGTTATTCTACAAAAGAAATTTACTGGTCCTACACGGATTTGCTGAGCGAGGTGCTTATGCCTTACCTCCGGCCAGTCCTGTGCACCATAGGTGATTCTGATAAATGTACGGAGGACATCCCGGGCTCTGAGGCCTGTGCTTGTGCCCTCTGCCACGTGTTTGCTCTTAGCTGCCCTCACTGTGAAGACCGTTCTCATGGCCTGTCCATGGCGATATCCTTTATCTGCTTTCTTCCAACTGGTATGTTTTCTCCAACTCACCAACAGCACCACACAACCTCCGTCGTCTTTCCAACTCCAGGACCATTTTTTGCTTCCCTCTTTCCCACCCAGGGAAAGAGGTACCATGGGCTGTTGCTGGTAGAGTAGAGAGCAAAAGTCTCCTTCCAACAACAGCACTGGGCTTCTTTCTTTTTGAACTTCTCAATAGCTAATACCAGGCATCTCACTGGCTTTCTTTCACTCTGTTGTTGGTCTCAGGACTTAAGAACACCGCTCCTCAGAGGTAGGCCTGAGTGTATTGTTTAAAAACTGCATGAAAAAGCAAAGCAAAACAAAGCAAACAAAAAACCATGAAGCAACCTTCAACACACACAGAGACCCTAATCCTTTTTTTCTTGCAGTCCAGGCTTCCCCAGGTAACAACTGTGGAGAGGGAACTGGCTGAATGTGTCTCTGTTCTGCTGTGGGTTCCCAAGTGACCGGTGTGACTGTCACCTCTGGTCACTGTAGCGTAACTAGTTTCTCTGCTTCTGCCAAAATTCCTCGCAAGGTTAGTGTGTGTGTATGTGTGCCCTCAAGTACAAAAGTTGGATAACAAAATAAAGAAAGAAATAGAAAAACTTACAATATCCTCAGCTAGACTCCCTCAAGTACATGCTGACGCTAGCAGATGAGTCTTCAAAGGCAAGCCCTGTGGGTTGCGTGGGACGCAGCTCAGCTTTTGCAAGTGGAGGTTGTTTCCTGGTGCTTTTATTCGAACCTCAAGTTCGTCATGGTTATATAGAATGTTTCCAAACATTTTTTGGAGGATCTTAAGGAATTTACCTCCCAAACAAAACTTTGGACTAAGGTCAAAGGACTCACTGAATTCCCTTCTTTGAATATATGAATTAAAGAATGTATTTCCCAAGGGCTGGCTTTAATTATTAGGCATGTGGAAGATTTGGGATCCTAAGTTGGGAGTCAGGATATTACGTCGTCTTTCTATCAGACTGTTTTGAGCCTTCACAGACTGATCCAATTAATCGCTCTTCCTCACTTATTGCTGCCTTTTGTGAGCTATTAGTCTATCTCTTTTGAACTGTACTTCCTGCTCACCACTCAACCTTTACAATCTTGCGTGTGGATATTCTTTCTTCCCCCTCCCTTTTATCTTGAACTCTTTTGGTTTAAATATATTTCCAAACTCCCCAAAGAAGCAGTCCTGGGACTGCATAAGGATGTCACCTGTGTGTGGCACTCTGCCGGCTCCCACCCTGCCTTGCAACTCCACTGCCCGCTTTCTCTGACCACGGTTAGCTCATGCGCCAACGATCACCAGTACTGTCGTCTTGGTCGCGTCGTAGAGCAGCTCGGTAACTGAGCGAACCTAGTTTTCCATGGAAACTTTGGAACATGCTTGGCCCTGTCCGTCTCTTCCTGTCCAATGTTCACAAGCAGCTTTGAAGACAAGAAGGTGCTTGGGGGTTGGCTGCCGGTGCTTCCTTGACTCTTCTCCAGGAGAGAGGGACCACTGGAGGGCATGCGCCATGTTCAAGTGCAGGTGACAAGGGAGATTTGCTGTTTAGGGCTCATATGCTGCCATGTGAGTCTTGGAGAATTAACAGGTGCTATAAATATTATTTTTATACAGGTATCTAAGAATTTGGAGAAACAGTGAGCAAAACTAAAGCACAGATAAGGGAAAAATAAAGTGCTTCTAAATAGCCCTAGGAAGCTTCTAGACGGTGAAATGAAAATCCTTTCCCATGGCTGTGCCCAGGTGACCTCCAGGTCCTTCTCCCCTTCCTTCGCCTGCCCAGCACTGCTGACTTGCCACTCCACGTGCCCCTCCAGCCTCACCCTGCTTCCTGTCCCCCTGTCCAACTTCAGAAACTCAGTCATCAGGGGTGAGGGCCTGGAGGATGCTGGGTCGCTCTCTACTCTTAGATATTTGCAGTGTAACAGGAAGAGTGTTTCCTTCTGAAGTTCTGAGAAAGCAGGGAGAGCGAACCATAATAGGAGGTATTATGTAGGTGTTGACTGACTGACACCATTTTAGGGGTGCTCTCCAGTCTCCGGGAAAGTTCACCAGGAGGATAGGGGTAGTGTTGGGAGGTAGGGGGCCACAGTGAGTGTCTCTGGATAATATTTTAGCTCGCACTCAACATAGAGGAGCTGAGGCTGGGGATGTAGCTCTGTGGTAGAGACCTTGCCTTGCATGTGCAGGGCCCTAGTTCCATCACCAGAACAGAAAAAAAGAAGGAAGAAAAAAAAATAAAGAATTAAAAGAGAAAGAAATGCACAGATTCTGATTTCCTGAGTCTTGGTGGTTGGCTACTCTCCTGGTAAACTCTCCCTTGAAGAGGAAATTCATACTTGAGAGTCAAGTGAAGACCAGACCATGTGCAGGAGGAAAGACACAGAGGGGACCTCCATAAATCACACGCTTGGTCCCTCCCTCATGCTCTTGTGGGGTTTGTCTTTCTAATCAGCAAAGGGTTAGAAATGGGAAGACTGCAATGCATGCCTCAGGGATGGAAATGATTTTCTTTCCTAAGTTCATCCATTTTTACAATCTCACCAAGTTAGCTATTTTTACTATCTCACTGGCTTACAATTTACAACTCTCCACCTTGTGTCACCTTCAACCTGGCGCGCTACAGAAAAGACCCACAAAGTGGCAGTAGCCAGAGCGAAGGGTCAAGAGAGCTGTGGGTCAGGAAAAGCCGATATTTCTGCTGCTGATATTGCAAAAGACAGCATCAGTGAGGGTTTGTGATGAGGAAGTGATGTGGCTTCCCAGATGCAACGGACCAGGAGGGTCTTTATGGGCAGCTGGCACATGACCCCTCTTGGTGTGTAGCTCTCTTCTTTGTTCCTGGTGGCTGGAGAGTTCCTTGTGCTTTGTGTATGATAAACCCCATTGCAACAATACAGACTCCAGTGTATTTTTTATTAGACATTAAAGGAACACATGAGGATTAAAATATTTATGTGATTTTAAAGTATTGTGTGGGAATTAGGATAATTATGAAGCACCTTTTCACAAAGAGCTCCGAAGACTAAACCTGTTTAAAAGATGATTTTTTTCTAACTCATTTCAGTTCAATCCTAACCTTATCTCTTTGTTATCTTCTTTCTCTGGAATATAATGAAAAATGTTTTCTCTGATTCTTTTATGTGTGGGAGAATAAATTGTTTAGCATAATTATAGCTTCAACTTTTATTGTGGCTGATTTTCTATATAAATACTTTAATTGCCATTGTGTGAACTTCACATCTGAAGGTAATCCTCAGCCACGGTTTGAATATTGGTTCAGACTGGCACTGTCCAGTAGATATTCCTGCAGAGGTAGAAATAAATATTCTGTGCTGTTTAACACAGTGACCCTGGCCTTGTGACAACCAGGCCCTTGGAACATGTCCAGATTGAGACTCTGATCTGAAATCGGTTTCAGTGCATTTAATTATTTTATTTTATTTTATTTTGGTACTGGAGATTGAACTCATAGCCTTGCGCAGACTACACAAGCACTCTGTCACTGAACCAGACCCCCAGAGCAATTAGTTTAGATTAAAATAACCACATGAGGTGACTGAATTCCATGCTGGTGTGGGCTTGTGAACAGAATGGGCTTAAGGATATCTCTTCTCTGTAATTTCTACCTACTCACTACTATACAAGGCTTGAGGAAGCCTGAGCCGCTGCCAAGCTGTAGGTGTGAGTGTGGCTGGAATTTAAAGTTCTTGCTAAGGCTCAAGTGCTGACCTGAAGCAGAGGAGGACACAGCTTTCCAGGAGTCATGGAAGAGCATCTCTTCTTGCCTCAGTGACCATTACTTGTTACGGATGCTTTGCCGCGTTCTGACGAGAGGAGAAACCCATGCCCAGTCTTATTCAGCAGGTGATTGTAGACTCCGTTTAGAGGTGCAAGTCAGATGACCACTCTTCAAAATGGCTTGGAAACTTCGGACTGGGGGCAGCATTATGAAGGAAGGGAAGACTAGATGGGCTTGATTCTGGCCAAAAGAAACTCAGTCAGCATGGTGAACCCTGTTGCTTCTTGGAGGCTGAGAAGACCCACCGGGAGAGCCTGCAGAGCGCCCACGGGGCCAGTGCCAGTGCTCCTTAGTTCAGGCAGCAAAGCCAGAGTTTTATAGTTCCTCCCTTGATGCAATCTTCTGAGGACAGAAGCTGGGTTTTATCTATTTTTGTACCTCTTGCAAGAATAGCTCCACGAAGCCTCTGTGAATATTTGAGGACTAAATGGTAAGATACCTGAGCTGTTTTCCAGCTGTTGTTACCTCCTTTCTGGTGTTTGGAGCAGACCTGTCTCTGCACCTATCTATCTGGGTGGAATCATTCCCCAACCCGGAAGGCGGATTTCTTAGTCCCCCGCTTCCTCTTTTCTCTGAGGGGTGGTGGTAGTTAGGAAAGGACAGGCTGCAGAGGTGTTTTAATGCCCGAGCTGCCAACTTGTTTGAGGGCCACACAAAAGAATGTTGGAGTTGAAAGGTGCCCAGGCTCTTAACAGATGATTTATGAATTCCATTAGCCAGAACTCATTTTACCTTATCCTTGGCAGATGGTTTGGAAAAAAAATGTAAGAGGTAACTCAAAAGTTTCTGGACTTCACTGACAGAAGTAGAATACCCTTTGTGCAATTTCTTTATTTATATGCAGCTGAAAGGTAAAATTTGCATATGGAGGCAGTCAGGTATAAGTCTCTTCCCCACTTACCCACCTCATGTCCTCATTTCTACACCAGCTGCCCACCATTACTCAGGGGATAATGTTATTTCCTTTGAAAATGAAAGGCCAGGATTCTTCAAATTATTAATCCCACTTATCTCTGCAGCCAAGGGCACTTTAACGAAAATCATTCTGGATGATATAGTCACTACGGAGGATTAGAAAGAATTGACCATGACAAGAAGACTTGGGCGGAAGCGTTGACATCTTAATAATATTCTTCCTTGGTAGGGTACAGAAAGTTCTATTGACCAAGCTAAAAAATCTATAACGTGAATGCCATCATATTTTCCACATACACTGGTGTAATGAAATAGTTCTAAGACCATTCTAAACTCTTCCAAGTGAGAACGCCACAGACATATAAATTGGCACTATTTATAAGAGTCCCCCATTTCTTTTTGACCACTGACAGTTTCTTGGACAAGTGTTCACAGCTATCTTCTACTAACACTGAAACCTCAAGAAATTAGAGACGGAAACAATCAAGTGCTTGGGGGAAAGGACCATGGTCTATAACTTCGCCGCTGTAGCATGCTGCTGGCTTCAGGAGAAAAATAAAATAGAATAAAAACAAGACAAAGCAATTTAAAACAATTGATGAATGGAAGCATTCTGCCCGGTGAGACTAAAGCCGCCAGACATTCATGTAATAAGCCACCGGTACACAGAGTGGCGCCTGGGTCCTGGGACTCAGAAATTCTGCTACTTTGCAATATGCCAGACTTTTATTTTTGTTGCACAATTTATTGATCTGAGCCAGGACTCTGGGTTCTTTAAAAAATACGCTTGGATTTTGTGAATGGTTGTTTTACATTATTAACAAAACTGCGCTGTATGCCACAATCACATCACATTCTGATTTAGCCAGTTCTGGATGGCAGCAATGGTTTCAGTTTCAATAAGCTTTTGAAGAGCACCTACTTCATTTATGCTGTCCAGGCTTTACTTGTATCTGAAACGCATTGCATTCGGGCTTTGTCGGGAGGGGTTAATGAATATGTTTTTATATATATTTTTTCTTTTTCCTATTTTCACTTATTCAATTAATGCCTATTGAGTAGAAATTACGTAAGTCCCACTTTAGTAACTTCCCCAGGGGCCAGAATCATGAGTACCTCCTTCTCCACCTCTGACTCTTAACTTTTCTGTCTTGAAGGTCTCTGTCTTCAAGGCTTGGCTCGGGTACACACATAAGACAGGTGCCCATTCCCCATGCTTGATAACATCCTGGGACAGTCTTGGTCACTTGGGAACCACAGTGCCTCCTCTACCACCCCTGAGATCCAGCACCCATCTAGGTCATTAAGCCATCCTTTGTTGTTTCTCCCATTGGTCCCCGACTTCTCCCTTTGGTCCCCGACTTCCAGCTGTGCTGTCCTCACCGTGACTCAGCAGTTGTCATTCTCGCTCTGTCCATTGGCAGCCGCTGATAGGGCCAGATTTCTCTTTCCAAGGATACTGCTCTAATCAGGACGATCTCGTGTTCAGGACCCTCTAGCAGCTCTCCTTCATCTATAGAACACTCTGTGTCCTCTGACAAAGAAGTCAGAGCACGTGGAGGGAGGGGCCAAGCTGCTGTCTCCGCCCCTCCCCGCCTTTCCCCAGCGCTACCTCCATGCCTGCCTCTTCCCTTTGCCAACACGTTTCCCCCTGCCCCCGTGCTGTCCCTTCGCCCTGCCTGAGGCGGGGTGCACCCTGGGCTTCATCTTCCTGGCCTGGTTCGAGCACTGCCTTTTTCATAAAGCTTTTGCAAACTTTCAAGGCAGAAGAGACTTTCCCCTCGAGTTCCTGGAACAGGGCATGATTGATAATTTGAGTTCATTTAAACGGAAACACTAGTATTTGGCTAAGACCTAATGCAACTGCATTGTGTTTTGAACCCGTGATGTCTAACTTTGTCTAAAACCAAAATTCTGTTCACACTGACCCGCAAGGCTCACGCTGGGCAACTTTTGGTGAGAATCTGTGCCATCCTGGGTTTTCCTCCCTGTGTCGCAGAGCTGACACTTAGGTCGTGGTGCCTACGTGCACCATTGTGACTGTGTGCTCTCCTCATCGTTATGAGGCAGTTATAAGGTGACCGCTCTCTGGCTTGCTGCTGGGGGAGCCTAGGTCATGTGCAGAGCTGACTTTGGATTTGGGGCTGGGGCAGGGAGAACAGAGGCAGCCAGAGGAGGGAGACAGGAGAGGAAATCATGCTTTCAAGTCTTTCAGAAGAACTTAAAAAGAGGGAGGGGAGCCAGGCAAGGAAAATGTGGGCAGGTGCTGCCGAAAGTGATCGCTCTTGGCAGATGAGTTTCCTGCTAAGATGCCTGAAACACACTTCCCCTCTTAATGGCATGACTCGGATGTTCCTTTTTAGTTCCATCTAAGGGCTCAGAGATCGTGTCTTGAAGTAAGTAAGACTCTCAGCTGTATTATGTAGACTATATCTCACCTGCATATGCTCTTCTGTTGGCCCCCTATGAGTTCCAAGGTCTAATACATCTCAAATGACCTGAGTCCAGTGCATGGAACAATGCCTGTGTAATTAGGATGTGATGGTCTCCTATAAGTGATCTGCACAGACTATTTAGGCTTACCTAGTGACTTTCTCAAATTAAAACGTCTGTATTTGGCCAAGACTTAATGATCCTCCATTGTTTCTCAAACGAGTGCTCTCCTACTTTGTCCAAAACCAAAACCTTCCTCCACACTTACCTGAGAAGATCACTGGTCGGATAAGCTTGACAGAAAGAAGAAAAGCCTAGAAATATAGATTTAATTTTCCCAACAACAGATAAAAATAAAAGGCTTAAAGCATCCTTTTGGTTATGAACAGTAACACGAACTAAATTAATTTATCAAAGAAGTCACAGATGTTGTGCTTCTAAAAGGGTTTCTGTGCATTGTTTATATTTATTTCTGTAAGACTATTAGTTTAATTTGTACCATCTCTCCTTAAACCAAACAAATATTTACAGATAGGAGGCTGGTGTTTTTCAGCTGTTTGCTCTTCTTTGGTCTCTATGGTAAGCAGTTTCCACCGCTGTAGCAAATACCTGAACTAGTCAATGTATAAAGAAGAAAGATTTATTTTGGCTCATAGTTTTGGATGTTTTAATAGACAGCCAAATGGCTCTGTTGCTTTTGGGCTTGTGGTGAGGGAGGACATCACAGCAAGGTTATGTTGTAGAACAAAGCTGTTCAACTCATTGTGGTCCAGAAGTGGAAAAAAAAGAGACTGTGGTCCCACGGTCCCTTTCCAAGGCAGGCCCCTAACAACTGGAAGACGTCGCACTCTGCCCCCCCCCCCCTTTAAATGCTCTACCACCTCCCACTTGCACCACTATGGGGACCAAAACTTTAACACATGGCCATTGGAGACGTTCCAGATCCAGATGTTCTACACTCCGGTAGTCTCTTAGCACCCCATGCAGTATTCATTTTGCTACAGAAATTTCTTGCCACTTTTGAATTTGTTCTCTAAAGAAAATTTTTAGAAGAGGGAAGATTTAGGGTGAGGAGACCACATCTCATCTGCTCATCTGCTTTTTTCTGAGTGCAGTAAGTCTAAGTTCTTTGAAAAACTGAGTAAGCATTTGAGTACTTCAAACCTCATCAACTACAATTGATCCCAGATATTATCCAGGCTTATCTTGAATAGGAAAATGCCAAGGCTCAAGTGCCATAAGACTGAGAGCATTTTCACTCCTCGGGAGGCTGATTAAGCTTATTATTTGCTGTCCAAAAAGCTTCAGGTTCTTATTGACCTGTAGTAAACCTGAAAACAGCAAAGAGAGGAAAGGAATGTGCTCTGAATTGAAAGCCCCAAGGAAACCAGGTCAACAAAGTTGAGGTGGACACTTATTCTTCCAAAGGGGCTGGGGAGCTGAACTTTTTCTGCCAAGAGTCTGTGGCTTGAGAAGGCTCGTTTCCCATCATCCCCTGGGAGCAATGATACCCAATACCACACTGACAGAAGCCCAGCCATGTTTTCACACCTGGTTAAGTGTCCATAGTTCCCTGCATCCAAACAAGAAGTGAGTTTTATGCATATCTTTCCACTGAAATGTTTGAATTCTCAGGAGAACCATCCAGCAGTCTGGTTCTAGAGTTGCTCTGTGTAGAAGCTTAGGTTTATTCAGTACCCACAGAGGTCCTCGTGCTTGCCAAGAAAAACAGCACAGCAGCTGCATCGCTGCTAGTGTGGGGCAGGCTTCAGAATATTATTTTAAAGTAACACTTATGGAAATAGGGAGAATCCTAAGCCTTCTTTCTGTGTTTGATTAGGGCTGGTTACTTAGACACCTACACCCCCCACCCATCTCAGCCGATGCATATTGCTGCATTTTTTTCTCCCATGTTTCTGATGTTTTCTAATTTAGAAATCCTTTCACCTCTTTTTTTTTGGTTAATCATCAATTTTTCTACCGAGAATGACAAAGATTCTGTACTTGCCAGACAAAAATGTGGATGAGAAAATTATTTGAAAATCACTTTCTCCTATTTTTATTATTTTATTAACAGTAAGTGTTGGTGGTATAAATTATAGTTAACTCAGTATTGTGATTGACCCTGGAAGAATTTTGTTCACAAAAAAAGAGGGCTGGGAATGAGGCTCAGGAGTAGAACGTTTGCCTATCATGACTGAAGAGCTGAGTTTTCCCAGAAACACACACGCGCACACACACACACACACACACACGCACACACACACACGCACGCACATACTAGATCATGTTCTGAATGGTACAACTCTCCTATAAATTCCCATTTTTAGGTCATACAGCTAAAAATCTGTTTTGGGGAGGTGAGTGGGAGGAGGAAAATAATTAGAAAGGAACATTTAAACAATAACTCTGCCTTTCCCATCACAGAAAGTATCTGATAACTCAAAATATATTTTCTTTAATTCTTAAGGTCAAGTTTCCTTGTGTCTTCCATGAATCCAGCATATTTAAGCCCAAGAGAAGGTAGGAGGTGACATGCAGAATTTTGGCAGCCAAGACAAACAACCTTCCAGTGAGTCAGAAGCACACTGCCGCAATGGCAGGCCTCATCGGCTTACTGGGAGGTTTGCTGAGGGAGGGTGGGAACGGTCAGCTCAACCAACCAGGGATTTCTCACTTGAGATTTTGCCAGTGGTTTTTTTTTTTTTTTTTTTGTATTGAACAATTACATTTCAGAAATTTTCAGCCAACTGCCATCTCTTTGTTTAAATTATTTCAGTTTTTGACTTTACTCACATGCTGCCTGATTTATGTCGTATTTTTCCATGGCTTGGTCTTGCAAGATTGTCTCTTGGGAAGGAGGGAGGGAGGAGAAAGGGAGGGAGGGAGGAGGAAGGGAGGGAGGGAGGGAGCCACCAGACAATTGTCCTTTTGCTCGTGTCACCTCAAGCCTCTTTGTCTCAGTGGCAGTGGGATCTGCCTTTATGTTAGTCCCCTCTGTTTGTTCTCTGCTCTTTCTCAGCAGAGCTAGCATCTTCCATGCAAACCCAGACATTTAAGATGCATGGCAGTTTTTTCAAGGGCCCTTACTGTTTCCACAGAATCTACGTACATAAATAATCTGCAGGTTCCCCATGACAAAGGAGACTTCAGAGGAGCGGAGCTCACTTACAGCCATGATGGTCATGCAGTGTGTACTTACAAAGGCAGGAAGGTGCAGGGACAGGAATGTGGGCCTCCCTCAGAAATCTGAATCTTGGTATCTGAAGATCTGTGGAAGAATCACCAATGATTGATACTCCAGGCAAAAAGCTTCTCTGCTTGTCCCATCTGAAGAAAGTTAGAAAGGTTTGTCTCCAGCCACAGCTCCAGAACAGATGTGAGGGCTCCACAGGTCTTCATGCAGCTTTGCACGCACCCTTTTCCGGCAATTCCTGAGCATGGAACATTCTGGATTCTTATCTCTCTGGCTTTGACACCTCAACTTTCCCTTCATTGCCTGCGTATGGTATTGGTGGAAACATTCTGAAAGAAATGGTTTATTTTTATTTCCTTTGTTATTATTACTTCCCACCCCCCGCCACACATCCCAAGCCTTTTCTCTGACAAGCTTGGGTCTACACACCATAGTTAAAAAGACTTTTAACTTTGAAGCTCAGTTTCGTCTTGGCCAGTGATCTTGGAGCTAAATTACTGAGACCTACTGATGACCTGCAGGTGAGAAAGCCAACCAGGGGAACCGGAAACAAGGAGTGGCCAAGGAAACATGGGACTCTGAGGTGATTTTGTGAGAGAAGGACTTTCCGGAAGCCAAGGGGTCACTGGGAGGTCTAAACTTAGTCAGGAGGCCTATTAAAAAGTTACCAGAGAAAAAGAACCCAGAAAGTTTAGGAAAAGCCATTACAGAGGTGAAATTCAATTGAGAGGGAGGCAAAAGAATTTTCCACTGCTTTTCAGAGTCAGGCTAAAAGACACATAAGGTGTCTGCTTTTGAATTTCTCCAGAAGTCCCTTGTTTGAACTTCTTTACATTCAAAGTGACCAGAGGAGAAGAACGATGATGATTTTAATAGCAATGTCAGCTGCTGCTATTATTATGCAGTGACAATAGCAACAGTGATAGACTATTTAACACCACTAAACTCCCTGGCTGAATGAACACGTAGGATTGCCCTCAACTCCCTCCCAAAGGCTTTAGGGTTGGCCATAAATAATTTTGAAAGTATTAAGGGCAAAGGACAGAGACTGAAAAGGCATATACAAGTATCACTGAAAATCAGGAATACAAAGAGTTAGCAGAAGGGGAATTAGAAATAAATTTGTCTCAATCTAAGTGTCTACAGACAGAGAAGCGACTATGGAAAGACATTTCATGCCAGGGGCACTGGGGTAAGCCTATGATCTCAGCTGCTGGAGATGCTGGAGTGGGAAGATCACAAGTTCAAGGCCAGCCTGCACAATTTAATATTATCTTATCTCAAAACGAAAGGTTAGAAGAGCTGGGGTGTTGCTCAGTAGTAGAATGCTTGCCTAGCATGTGCGAGGACCTGAGTTCAATCCTAAGCATCACAGAGAGAGAAAGAGAGAGAGAGAGAGACAGAGACAGAGAGACAGAGAGAGAGTTTTAATGCTGTTTTACAGAGTCTAGAATTGACAGAAAGTTAGCGTAGAAGGTTGGGAACTGTGGACTATTTAGAATCCTACCTCCTTCCCTCCTACCCATTACCGTTTCCCTTTTTAAATTATGTACAAATATTGATTTGATAAAAACAGACCAGCTAGCACTCTGCTTGCATTAGGCATTCTTTTTAATCACTTTATATGAATTATTGCTCTTAATTTGCACGTAATTATTGCATGAGGCACGCACCTTATTTTCCTTATTGCAAGCTCTAAGGTAGATAGCTAACAAAACCTTAGACAGAGAGAAGAGAAGTTAAGGAACTTGCTTAATATCCCCCTAGAAGGTGTCAAAACTGGGAGTGAGCCTATGGAGCTGTTTGGGAAGCCATATGCTGCTAGCGACTGCAGCTTGGGACTTGGCCAGCCGTATTTATGCAATGATGAAATTGCATGCTTTAGCATATCAACGTTTCAGCAGAACAAGGGTGTGGAACTTCTTTCTGCCATGGACCAGTTGGCTATTTATGACATCATTCACAGACTATTCAAATTTACAACATTTAAATTAATTAACATTTAAATTAAACATATAATTAATTCACCCTTCATGTGACAGTAGCCATGGCTGGGCTAGGCCAAATGATTTGGCCACCTACATGCATCCGGCAGGGCAGACATTCCCTACCCCTGCAGTTAGGCTTGGTTCTAGTAGATGTAATAAAACTCCTTTATGGCAGAATAAAAACTTATGAGCAGACAGGACTGAGAATATAGTTTTAAAGAAGTTAGAAATAGAAGAAGTCAAAGTTACGATTTACTAAAAATTAATCCAACGTCAATGGGACAAGAGGGAGTTGAGCCTGGGTCCCCAACCAGCTCTCTTGATCCCAAATGAGGTGCCCGTTTTGTGTCACCAAGTTACCCATCTGTTGATGAGGGAGGATTGGTCACACACAGCACTGGAAATCCGCAATCCTGTGATTTTTGGCATCTGTACTGCAGGGGCGAATCTGCAAAATAATGTGACTTCTTTGAAGTCAGGACCATAAAATTGCCGTAGAAATTATTCCATGCCTCCCTAGATGATTTTGAACAGTGAGAAATAGAATAGATGTAGAGTACTAACCCTAAGTGTACGTCAAGCACAGATTCAGAAATCATATATTGTTCCTTTACATAAGCAAATGTATTATTTGGGTGGATGATCATTAATGAGGTTAACATTTTTATTTTGGCCGCATTGATTTAATTTGTTAATAGTGATATAAACAAACTAAACATATTGCCTTGATGTTTCAGTATTTGGCTTATCTCTTCAGGACCAATCCTGATTTTGATATTGACATTTTTGAGGCTTAATGTAAGGATTTCATATGAATGTTTTAGCCCTTGGGCTCTGAGCAGGTCTGGACTTGCCGCCTACACTGGTGTTGCTCATTCTCCATTCTCAGCATGCTGGAGGTTGACACAGCCCGAGTCATGTTGG
Source organism: Ctenodactylus gundi (assembly GCA_004027205.1). Lineage (NCBI taxonomy): Eukaryota > Metazoa > Chordata > Mammalia > Rodentia > Ctenodactylidae > Ctenodactylus > Ctenodactylus gundi. The sequence continues at coordinate 154,372 of PVKB01002049.1, forward strand.
AGAAATCGGATTATAAACTTTATATACTGTCAGTGCCTTTGACTCTATAAAAATTGGCTTTCATGCCCAGCTTGAAGTTGGCAGAAGCAGGAAGGGCTACACCCTAGCTCCAAGAGAGTCCTCTGGCTTCTCAACCACAAACACATGCCAACTGAAATCTTAGAAGTGGCCACGAGCAGCCTGGTTTTCATACCTGCCAACATTTTCCTCAGCAAGCCTTTAACCACTTTCATAATGCACTTTAAAAACCACCCCGTCCTCGTAAGTCAATGAGACTAAGTAGTGTCGGCTGCTGGCTTTGGGTAACTTCTTCGATAGCTGCGTTCGTATTTCTGTGTTCTCACCTCCTTCCCCCAGAGGCCTCAACATGCATGACTCGAACTGTTAGTTCCACTCAAGATCGCAAGCTGAGGCAAGCCACAGGCCGCTGATGTGGAAGACAGATGTTTCTGAACTCATATTCACAAGGCTTTGACTACATGAAATACCCCAGGAAGCAGTTCTTACTCCGTCTCACTTACACATTCAGAGTTTGGGTTCCTTTGCCGGTGCGACACGGACACGCTACCTGCCCATGGATAACAGAATGTCTGGCTCCCTTATCTTCCTTGAATTGCTCTGTTTCTGCTTACTGCTTCATTTTCTTTCTCTTTCCTGGGAAGAATAGCTCAAAACCATGACATTTTCGTTGCGTTAACTTGATCTGAAGAGAGCTCTGTTATGAGTTCAGCTTTTAGATTTTTGTTTTAAATTGCTTTACTTTTGGTCAGGACTCTGTTAGCTTTTTATCACTATAACAGAATAACAAAATAAAGGATATAATCAACTTAACGAAGAGGAAAGCTTTGTTTTGGTTCATGGGTTTTGGAGGTTCCCATCCATGATCAACGGGCTTCATTGTTTATCTGGCAGGAGCAAATGATGGAGCATGTGGGCTCACCTCAAGGTCTGGAACAGGGAACAGGCAGGGGCCGGGTTCTCACGATCCCCTCCCAGGGAATGTTCTCAATAACTAAACACCTTCCATTAGGCCCCGCCTCTTAAAGGTTCCATCACTTTCTGTCTTACTTTCTCTTCACTGTGACTCAATACCAGGCATGCACAAACCAGGGGAGGAAGTTTATTTTAATTCACGGTTTCAAAGAGTCACAGTCAACTCATGGGCACTGGCAGTGGCAGAAACACATGGCAGAGGTGGAGATGGAGGCAGCTTCTCACAACGTTTCAAATAGGAAGCCAAGTCCCAGAGAAAGGGAGGAAGTTGTACTTATCCTTCCAGATCCTGCCCCAGTGATCCACCCCTTCTGGGCCCAGCCTCAGTGTTCTGTTGCTTCCATGCTTAAGCCCCTAGTCAATCACATGCCTGTAATCTATAATCCACTATATACCTGTCTTCCACCACACATCCATAATTCACCACAGGCCAGTAATACACCCCTCAGACCAAGCCCCAATTTCCTAGTAGCACATGACTCCATAGATAATCCATAACAATGTAAGATTTCAGAGGGCATTCTAGATCCAAATCATAATACTTCCCAATAGCACTGTTTGAGTGAGGTTCAGCTTTTAACATGTGTGAGATATGTAAGATCCAAAGTATAACAAGGATCTTGGTTTAATTCATCAAAACACCTCTACAATATTAGAATAGCAACTCAATTCATCTTTAAGGGTTTTTTTTTTCCTTCAAAATAAGAACCCAATACAAAGATACCTCTATATTATCCTTAGCAAGTTAGTTCCTACATCTGAATATGGCCCTGATCAGATGTCTTCTACATGTGAGTGCCATTTCCAACATAATGACCTAACGTTGAGAAGAAATACTCAGGTGTCGGGGATAGCGAGACACTTGGACTCTTTGTCTTTTGATGAGGGGTTCAAATTGTTTAGGTCAACTCTCATGTAGAAAATGCAGTCTTTTCTCTTCTATTCTTTGTTTATTCTCCTTCTCATCTTTGAGAACAGCCAGGAGACTTCTTTGAGAAGCTGGGTGAAGTCATGGTCAATATCCATAGTTGCATTTAAATTCATTTCACACTGAACTAGTCTTAAAGTCACAGACCTACTTGAAAACCTTCAGGATGAAGGGAACTGCCCTTAAGTTGTCCCTCAGCACAGTTTATTTTATATGTGGTTACTGGTAAAGATAATAAATTTTGTTATCAAAGTGTTGGCTTTCTCTCACGTCTCTACTTCCTCTGCTTAGAGAAAACCTCATTTCTTATTAGTGCAAGCGTATTCACTTAAACAGGCTTGGGAAGAAATTTGTGGTTTTCAAAGATCCATCTCTTGACCTACTACCACTGAATGTTTTTATTAAATATTTCCGCTGATGTCTGCTCCTGTTTTCCAGTTTCGTGAGTTGAGCTAGCCTCAGTGCACCCGGGGAGGAGAGGTGAGGCTTGCTGTGGTTAGAAGAGAGACGTCTTTTCTCTTACGTAACCTTCTGTACTGCTGCATCAGGCTCACTCAGATTCTTATGGTATGACATGTGACTTTCTACTGAAGCCAGGGAGAGTCGCCGTTGGAGGCCTCAGTCACGTGCTAGATGTATACCATTATGTGGGGGTGGCTAGGAGGCATTGACTTGGACTCATCATCAGAGAAAGAGAGAGAACTGGCCCAAACCTTGATGTGTTACTCAGCTTTCTTTTGCTGGGAGAGGGATGCTTGAGAATTCGAACTTAATAGAGGAAGGACTTATTTTTATTCAAAGTTCCAGAGGTTTCAGTCCATGGTCACACGCGCTGTTGCTTCTGGACCTGAGGTGAGGCAGGGCGTCATGGTGGAAAAGCAGGATGGTTCCGGTCTGGAGTGTCCCTACAAAACCTCATGTACTTGGATGTAGAGGAGCCGGGTATTATTGGGAGGTACTGGGCCAGCTTCTATGGAGCAGATGCTTGGGGTTTGACCTGACAAGATCGTGTCAATTTCTTGAGACTGTGGGTGCCCAGAGAAAAGCTTTCCAGTGTTTGTTATTGACTAGTGGACCAGGAAACAAGGAAGGGTCACCCACCGTGGGTATGGGAGGCCCAGTTGGAAGCTGGCACTAAGTATGGGAAGAAAGAAGAAGCACTGTTACAGCTTCTCCCTGGGAAGGCTCTGGCCTTGCGTCAGCCTGCAGACTTCACTTGCTCCTGCTTTGCTTGGCCTCTGTTCGCAATGGGGTGCGCAGCTCCCCGGCCTCTGCCTTGTGCTTCTGCTGTTGCTGGCTGCCTATGATTGGACTGTGTGAGACATTCTGAGGCTGTGAGATAAATAAAATTTCCTCCCTTAAGTTATGGATATTGGGTATTCTGTCACAGGAACGAGGAAGAAACTAAGACACGTGGAAAAGGAAAGCTGCTTACTTCATGGCAGCCTGACAACTGAAAGAGAGAAAGAAAGAAGGACAGCCATAGTGACAGGGGCCAGGCAGGCCCCAGTGACCAACTTCTTCCAACCCGATCCCACCTCCTAGGCTATCATTATGATCTCATTAATGGACTGGTGCTCTGGTTGACTTACAGCCCCCATGATCCAAACCACCCTCCAACCCCTCCCTCTGAAGACATGAGACTTTTGGAAAGCTTTCTGGGTTTAAGCTGTAACACTTGGATACTTGAGTGAGACCGACCTAAATGAGTGCACAACACAGTTCTTGGTGGAGAATGTGTTGCCTGGAGCAGCTGGAGAGAGGAGCCATGGGGAGGTTTAGGGCTGACTTCCCTCCTCCATTGATAAAGTGCTGTGTATTTCCGCCGATGGGAGCGAGAGGTCAGGGGTATGGCAGCTACTTATATACACAGGCATATTTCTTTCTCCTTTGCTTGATGAAAAATGACGTGGATAAAGTGAAGAGGATGGACAAAAAAATGGCACAGGGTGAGGGAACTATTTTTTGGCTGTTAAAATCCTCTAGGAAGGTCTTGGTTCTTATACCTTCATCTTTATTCCCACTGTCCTGATAATCCCTCTCCGCATCTCCGGTTACTGCTTCCCGTCCATCTAACAGTCCCGTCCTTGAGTCAAAATCCATATTTCTGGATCCTGTGCACACGCCCCTTGCTGATGTGCCCGCTGTTCGTCTCCTGCCACACCAGCCTCCTGTCTAGCCCACACTGCCCTCTCGGTGCCAGTCCGTGCACTTGTTTTCAATGTGCTTTTGTCCAGTGCGACTTTGTCCAATGTGTTTTCCCTCCAGGTTGCTCTTCCCAGATTTTTCTTCTCTTTCCAGAGCTCAGATAGAGAGCCTGGCTTCAGTTTCAACCGAGGAAACACATAAATACATACTCTTCTCTTAAAGAAATTTGTTGGGACGATCCTGGGAAGACTTTGGAGTGTGTAGTCTCAAATCTTTCCTGGATATACCGACGGGTAGCTGAGGTTGAGTTTGGGGATCATGTGTAGCTGTCATTTCTCTCAAGAGCTTTCCTGACCTGACTTCATATCCCCCAGCTTGAAGTCAGGTTTCTCTCCAAACCAGGCTTCACGTGACTTTAATTGCATTTTATCTCCAATAACTATTCACTTCCTGAGGGCAGGAACTCTGTCTGGCTTAAAACTGCTTCACCAAGTATTTCCTGATTTGAAGTGAATCAAAGCTAGAGGAAGTTTCCTGTCAGTTCCCCCCCTCTTGCTCTTGCTAACACAAAAGCACATTCCTTTTTGGCTAGTTCTTGTTTGTTCTTAGAGGGACAGGAGTTAAAACAAACGAGACACTATAAAAATAACAAAGTACAAGAAATAAATTCTTAGAGACTGATGGTATTTCTCTTTAGTGATTGTTCAAATATGAACGATGCTAGACTTGTACTTGATTAAACGTGTGTGTGTGTGTATTGGTCAACGTTTACTGCAACAAAGTATCTGCTTTTATTTCATAGGTCTTTTGTTCGAAGATATGGCAAGCATTATATTTCTCTTAAGAAAAGTCAGATGCTTGGTTAGTCTCCCTGGTTCCCCTAATACAGACGTCCTCCGTGGGTGCGCATGTGCATGTTTCTGTGTGTTTGCCTCCCTCACATTCCCCCTCACACATAGCTCTGCTAGGTTGATAGACAATAACTGCTCCCTGTGCCATCTTTGAGTATGCAAGACCCCGTGGCTGTCCTTTCCTCCCCTGTCTCTTTGTTCTTGGCCTCGCCCTGGCTCCTAGCAATCTCCTCAGACAAACTCACTGCATGGACGCAGAGCCAGCTCATCTCTGGTACTGACTTGCTTCTCGGTGAACGTGGAAGACACGATTTTGTGATGTTAGCTGTTGTTGTTGATGATGATGTGGATGCTATTGTTGATTTAAATTTGGAAGGGATGTTTTCACTTTGTTTGTGCCCTGGAGGCTCAAAGAATGGAGGAGAGAAACCAGCACCATTTTGAAAAGGAAAGCATCCAAAAATTAAATATACTTTCCCAGAGATGAGGAGCAGATGTTCCGTCTCTTTCACAGAGTGGGAGGGTGTGGATGCTTAGGGGAGCTGTACACAGAGCACGTTTCATAATCTTAAAAAGTCAAGGGGTTTGAGGAAAGTCCCTAAACATGGGAGGTCTGCTTGGAATAAATTCATACTTGTGTAGCAACACAAAAGGGAATTTACCACGTAGTCTGGCCGTTGTATAATTTTGATTTTATTCCCAACTCTCAACACGTGAAAGATTGTTATCACCACAAATGAATAGTTTTGTAATTGAGAAGGAAAGAACTTTTTTAGGTGGTTGAGACAGATTTACTGAGCAAATTGCTATTTGTTCTGATTTCTGCAGCAATCTATCAGTGCATAAGAAAATGTAGGGCGTATGACAAGCAGAGACAACTTTGGGGGGAAATTAGATAGAAAAGAGTGAAACAGTTTTATTCTATGTTGTGGGCTGTAAAATGAATCTAAGACCATTTGACTCACCTGAGGAACTTTTCACGTCTCACTATCTTGACCTTCACATCATCTCTCCACCACCCACCTGGCCCTCCTAAAGCAGGCAGATAGAATTTGAAAAGACTCATGGGTTGATTTCAACATATTCTTTTTATCTCGCCAAAGGACCCTTCTTCCCAATTTTAGAACCAGTGCTATTAAGTATAAACTGTTGAAGGATGCACAGCTCCTGTGCTCTTTACGAGAGGAGAGGATGCCCTAACTTCCCTCAAGTACCCTCTGCAATTGCTCCATGACCCTGGTCCTTTCTGGAAAGATGGCCTCTGAAGGTAACAATAGCCACTCTTTATTTCCTAAGATAGGAGGATCAGCTGTTTACTTTGTGCACTGTATCTGTGATTAAATTTCTTCTGTGTTCTCCTCAATGTTATCTTTTTCTCATCTCTGTATGTCTGAAATCTTCAGGGACTGAAATGAATCTTCAAAGTCATGCAATTTTTAGAACTAGAAAAAACACAAGCGATGACATTCTAGTTAATTGCTGCTTATGTATTTTCAAAAATTTCAGCAATTGCTACCTCACATGGAAGATTTTTTTCAAGAATGTCCTCTTGAGCCACAGATAATATGTTCTGCTTCCTCAGGTCTTTGAGTTATATGACTCTTGCAGACAGGTAGCACATCTTTTTTCAGAAATTTTTTCATGAGGCCCAGATCCATTTGTCAGTTTGCATTAGGAATGGAACATATCCGTTTAGTAATCTCTGACTAAATAGCCTTCTCTGGATCTGAGTTTTCAGCGGATCCACAGTTCTGTTGATGGGTAGCCTTTTGGGGAATGCTCATGTGACACTCTCATGATGGTCCTGACAGGAAAGGGAGACCACAAGTCATCTACCATTCTCACTAGGTCAAGGTGACCCTTCAGATGAGCAGCCCCTCAGAAGAGAGATGGGCCTGGTCACTCTACGGACCACCCAGAGATCATGGTCACAGAAATAGGCTCTGCATGATTCTAGATAAAACTATCAGTTTTGTAGGGAGGAAAAAAAAAAAAACCCAGACATTTGGTATCCTACAGATGAAGTATATTTTTACTGGATTTATATACTATCATCTAGTGGTACTAGAATGCAATTACTGTGTGTGTGTGTGTGTGTGTGTGTGTGTGTGTGTGTGTGTGTGTGTAGAATAGACCCTGGACGTCTGGATTTCTGGGGTCATTGCTCACATTTCTGATCCAGAAATTTGTATACTTAATAAATATATATTTTAGTGACAAATATGTTTGCTTGCTTTTCTGTTAACTCTTCGGGCTCTTTTCTCAAATCTTAGCTTTCATAAAAGCGCTAGTGCAGTTCTGTGTCCTCACTAATGTTTATATCATTCTATCACCTAAATAGGTATATTGTGTTTTATTGAGCCTTTCCCCTGACCTATAGTCGACATCTTGGAAGCTCTTTCTATTGCAGTTCCTTTTGAAACACCACAAATCAGGTTGAAAAAGAAGCCATTGGGTGTGTTGGGAAGTGCGTTTTGTGTTCGCTTGGAGTCGCTCTGTGATTCAGGATCTGCCTGGAAGTGTTGTTTTTTAAAGTGGCTCCCGTGTCCTCCTGGTGACTCACTTAACCAACACTTGCTATGGGTTGAGTTGTCTTCTCTCAGGAAGAGTTACCTAGTTCAAGTACTTGTGAATGTGACTTTATTTGGAAATGAAGTCTCCCCAGAAATAATGAAGTTACAATGAGGTTGTGCTGGGTTAGACTAGGCTTCAACTCCAGTGACAGACAATGTTAGAAGAAGAGACACAGACTTGCACATGGGAGAAGGCCATGTGGAGACACGGCAGAGACAGGGGTGACATGTACAAGCTGTCAACCACAAGAAGCTACAAGTGACATGGAAGGATCTTCCACTGGGCTTGTAAGACCATGGCTGTGTCTACATGTTAATTTGACCTTCTGAATTTTCTTAGCCACGTTCTTGTCTTTGGGACGCAGTATCTGATCCTCACAACTTAAAGGAGTAGAGGTTTGTTTGGGCTTGTGTTTCAGAGATCTCAGTTCACTCATGGTTACCTGGCAATGGCAGAAACGTATTGTGGAGAGCCTGACCTGAGAATAGGTGTTTATGACACATCAAGGCAGGAAGCAAAGAATGCAAAGAATCCAGGGTCAGGAATATATACCTTTCCCTGCTACATCCCTAGGGACCCTCCCCTCTACCCAGCCCCACCACCTAACAGCACATGAAATCATAAATGGGTTCATCTATTTGATCCAACCAACCACTATGATCAGTGTCTTTCAAATACGTGAGACTTTTCAGCTACATTCCAGATCCAAACCTTAACAGGCTTCCAGGACAAGCATATTTCTATTGTTTTAAGCTGTTAATTTATGATATGGAACTTATTATTGCAGTCCCAGAAAGCTAACACCACATCCAAGCAGGGTTCTCAGGGCTCTGAAGCCAAAAAGGAAGTGACTTGAAACTCCTGTTTGCGAACATCCTGGGGTTAGAGACAGACAAAACCTAGAAGATGTAGTTAAATATACAGGTCCTCTTGCTCTGAGCAGGTGTCAATTACCTTTGAACCCCAGGTATTTTGAATGCTTTTTGTGAGATGTGTCAGAGCTGAAACTAAGTCGTGGACCTTAATAACTTTTCTTTTTTTCCTTTTTTTTAATTTTATTTTTGTTTTGTGGCACTGGGAATAAAGTCGAGTGCCTTCACACGAGCTATATCCCCAGGCCATTTATATTTTTTCTTTTTGAGACAGGATCTCAAGACCAAGTCTCTGAAGTTGCCTAGGCTGCGCTTGAACTTGCAATCTTCCTGCCTCAGAGCCCAGGAGTGCTGGGACTGCATGCTTATGCTGCTAGGAACCAATTTTTCACTGAGTTTTCATTTCATTGGGGGATAATGAACAACAAAAATGAATAAATGAATGCATGAATGCATGATGTCATTACAGATAGTGTTCAGTGTTGGGGAGAGAAACAGTGTGAATATAAATGATGTAAGAAGAGTGGGAGAGGATCTGGTGATTTTGAAGGACCCAACTAAGGAAGCAGCAGAAGGACAGGGAAACAGTGAGCCACGCCAAGTTGCTATGGAAGAGTGTGCTAGACTCCTGTTGGAAAGGCGCTGGCTGGGAAGAAGGCTGAGTATCTGGGATGAAAAAGGCTGGAAATGGGAGGACCCAGGAGGGAAGCTGCTTCCGAGAACTGGGCCCTGCAGCTCCGATCATGGGGGATCTAATCAGCTCTAACAAGGAGTTAATGTTTAAAGGTCTGGTGGGAGGCCTTTGAGAAGTGGGGTGTGGGATGTGCGTGAATCTGGAAGTCTAATCTACCAGATGTAGAATCGATTGTTTGCATATTTTTATATGGAGTCCAAAGCTTTAAGATACAGGAGTGAAAACCTAAAACATACACATGAGGACGCTTAGCAGATGGGCTGCCTCCTGACTTCTCCCGATTCTGAGACCCACGTGGCAGGTGGGCTCCCCCTTCCTGATGGGGTGCTGGTGAGGGGGGAGTCCCGTGCGTGCTTGTGAACAGGATTCCAGGCCTCTCTTTACCTGTCCTGGCCTAGGAGGAGAGTCCGGGAGGCCCCAAAGTGGCTTCATCCACACTCTCTAATATTCAGTAATCATTGTCTGCTGGGTGCCAGGTGACATGCTCCGTGCCAAGGACACAGCAGTGAATTAGAAACCGGCCCTGCCCTTAAGAAATGTGTGCCTGGTAAGGGTGCCAGACAAGTCAGCACACGGTGTGAGCCCAGGCCCGTGATGGCTGCGTAGCGCTGGGGAAGCAAAGAGAAGGGACCCACGCCTGAAGCGAGGCATCCTTTTCCTCGGGAGAAATACCTTCAGAGCGACAGGACAGGTGCTGATCTGCCTGGCAGGCTGCGTCCACAGGGAGGCCTCTGACAGAAGGGAAAGCTCCTTCCTTTGGGTAGACAAGGAGACCAATCACTCAGGGTGTGTTCCTGTATCTTTCCAAAAAGGTTTTCCTCAATCATTTGGACTTCTGGGTTTAATGGAAATATGGTTTGCTTTTGCCACACATTTGATCCTAGTGCTCTGTAATCACTGCAGGTAGAATGGCGGAAGCAAATTCCTGTATTTGAATATTTTGGTGTCACCACATATTTTTTCTCTTTAAGTTTCTTTTCTTTCATGCCTCTTGGAGAGAGTAGATACTGGTGTACTCTTTGAACTGTTTTTGTTTTCTTTATTCAGTTTGCTTAATAATCAAAAGTTTGCAGAAAGCTGTATTTTGAGATGCTCTTTTTACCGTGTGTGTGCAGGTGGAAGATGAGGGTGTTGAGCTGGCTGGTGATGCTGCTGACAGGCAGCCCCACAAGAGGGACTCATGGCAGAAGCCCAGTTGGCGATGCCTGCCCGAGCTCGGAAGATCCAAGTCCTTCAGTCGGTTTGTGTTTCAAATTGCCTGTTACCAGCTGAGGGATGGCTCAGCCAGAGGACCAGAGGACGAGGGAGGTGGGGTGGGGAATGAATAAGTGCTGTTCTCCACAGAAATAATTCCTGAAAGGGAGGACAGAGAATAGGTAGGTGGAGAAAAGGACTGCCAGATGTGTGGTTCCCCAAACGGGTGAGCTGCCCTGTGACTGTCTCTGTCAGTGTTCCCCGGGCTGGAATTTCTGACAGACAGTACGTTCAGGGAGGAAAGGAATAAAGGCACAAGCTGGCTTCCGAAACACAAGGCACAGGCTTTTCAAGGGACCTTTTTCCTTTGCAGAGGTGCACAGCTCATGTCTGATGTGAGGAGATTTGGGCAGCTTGTGCAAAGCATTTGGCAGGTAGGGAAACCAGCAGGAGTCCAGGCTGGCTCTAGCGTGACCGATAGTTCCACTGGGGTGTTCAAAGAATGGAACATCAATAAAATGTTGGTCTATGTGGCTCATGGCAGAAATATAAGAATTTCTTAAAAGTCTCTGAGATTTGCTGCTAGGTTTATATATAAGCCTTAGAGGCTAGGCTAATCTATAGTGACAAGAACTGAATTGCAGTAGGAGATTTTGTTCTTTCTTTCTCTCTTTCTCTCTCTCTCTTTCTTTCCTTCCTTTCATTCCCTTTCCTTCCTTCCTCTCCCTTCTCTTTCCTTCCTTCCTTCCTCTCTCTTCTCTCTCCTTCCTTTTTCTTTCTTCCTTTTTCTTTCTCTCTCTCTTTCTTTCTTTCTTTCTTTCTTTCTTTCTTTCTTTCTTTCTTTTTCTTTCTTTCTTTCCAGTGAAATCTTGCTCTGTTGCCCAGGCTGGCCTTGAGGCTGGGCTCAAGTGATCTTTCTGCCTCGGCCTCTCAGATACCTAGGACTATGCACATATAACCTCATTCCTGGCTTAAATCTCATTCATTTTAAACACTGAGACGTTGAGCTAGAAAAATGGCACAGAGGCTAAAGCGCTCATCTACCAAGTGCAAGACTCTGATCCAATTCCCAAGCACCATACAAAGCCAGGCATGGTGACACATGCCCGTAACCCCAGCACTTGGGAGGCTGAGGCAGGAAGATTGACATGAGTCCAAGGCTAGCTTGGGCTACATACTGAGTTCAGGACCAGCCTGGGCTATAGAGCAAGAGCCTGTCTCAAATATAAAATAAATAAAAGGAAAATAAAGAAATAGAAATTGGGGTGTAGTTTTTGTCTTTCACATGTTTCTGTTTTCCCCATCGTCCTGTCTCTAGGATCTAGCCTGAATACACAACTATCAGCTTACATCATTGTGGGGGGAGGAAAGAAGGGAGGATGGCACACTGCCCACTGGCTCTGTCAGCTTTTGCCTGGAAGGGACTGCTGCCGCATCCATTTCCTTTATTGGCCAGGGCCAATCGCGTGGTCTCACCTGACTTCAGGAGAGTAGGAAATGGCAACCCTAAAGTGCGCTCCAGAGCAGATCCAGAAAAATGTCCTAGGCAGCTTGAGTGTCTTTCAAAGCTGTAAATAACACATAGCAGCAACTGTGCACGGACCAAGCTCCTGCTACCCTTTCCCACCCAACGTAGGTGAGTGATATATGAACAGGAGTGCACAGAAGCTGAGGCCGGAGACAGACAGCTCTAAAAACACAAAACAAAGCCATATCTTTCCCCACCCACACTTGTTGAACAGATCTCTAGGCACCTGGGCCCCTACCTGTAGAACTGGTCTGAGAACCCCTCTGCTTGCCTGAAGACAAGCTCTGGAAACCCTCTGGACAGGGCTGTAAAGCTTTCCAAGCCATCAACATGGAGAGAGGAGGGAACGGTCCTGTCCTACCCTGGAGGTAGGACAGGAGCTGGAGTTTGGAGAGAATTAGAAAGGTGTTCTGATGCAGAAGCAGTTCCAACCCTCCAGGCACCCAATCTCTCATGCAATGATTTTCTCTGGCATGAAAGGTATTGGGGAAATGAACATATCGTCTTTACTTCTTTCTCACACAGTAATTCTTAAGGGGAGAGTGACCATTTTGAATACCTCTTCGTGGACTCACCAAACTCTGGCACGATTACTGCTTTATGGACATTGCAAACTGTTCTTGAACCAGGGAAGACCTTCAGCACCACCACCCATGTAGCCAGGAGGAAATTTGACAGTTTGCATGTCCCTGGTTTGCTTCTTGTTAATTAAAGCTTCACACTGCACTGGCCTCTTCCTTTGTTATTCACATGGATTTTTGTGAATCAGGCTGTTTACAAATAATGCTGAATCTAATGCCACTTGCAGCTCGCTGGCCAGACTCAGACCCCCTTGGTAATTGCTAGGTGCAGCGAGAGAGACAGAGAGAGACCATAGAAGCGATGGCGAGGGTAATGAGGTCGAAGGGCTCAGCAATTTAGTTTCCAATAAGACAGCTCCAAAAGCTACATAAACTTGACTGTACTAACCAAGATATATTAGCTGTGAGGTTGCCTGTGTTCAAAGCCATTTTCTCAACTGGAGTTTACACATGCAGAATGTCAACACAAGCAGAATACCTCATGCAAAGTCTCAGATTTGTTATTTGGATTTGTAAAGATGGGGAAAAAATAAACAGCATAAAGCTAAAAGAACTCCAAAATAAAGCTTACAGAATTTCTTTTGTTTATTTTTTTCTTTCAACAGTAAGAATTAACCCAGGGCTTTGTACGTGCTAGGTAAACGCTCTATCTCAAAGCTACTTCCTCAACATTTTTCTATTATATTTAGAGATAGGGTCTGATTAAATTACCCATGTTGGGTAACTTTTAATCCTCTTGCCTCAGTCTTCCAAGTAGCTTATATTACTGGACTCTATTACATAACACACCCAATCTAGAATATTTTTTTAATCATCTGATCAGATTTTTATGCCCAAAGAACTAAGCTCCTCTATTATATTTCCTTTACTTATACAATCCCTTTGTTAAAAATGGATCATATTTAGGATGTCTACTTACATCAAATTTTAATGATTGCTCATTAAACATGTTTGAATGTGATTAATGTCAAGTTCCAATATATATGAATCAACTCCAAATGAATCCTCACTAATTAGAAAACTGCTTCAGCGTTACTGGTTATAACCTCAGTTGTGCAGACTGATGAAACCTTCAAGATGATTTTATGTGGCTGTACTCACAAATTTGTCAGCATGTTTGAATCATAGTTCTCTGAGAATAGTTCTGCACGGTGAACCCAGGGAAGCATCCAGGGGGAGACAGTGCCCCACGTCTTTGATGTTTCGTCTTCATAATCCCAATCCATAGCACTTTACCAGGCTCAGCCTGTGGCTCAATAAATATTTGCTGACTGATTAGTTTGTTGGCAGATTAGAAAGACTGGCCACTGTTGGATGAGTCCACAGAGCTGCTGTCCGCATGTATGAGCACCCAGCAGCTGCACACCCTAGAGTGAAAGGAAGTGAGGGAAAAGATAAGGAAAGCTAGGGGGAAAAAAAGAAAAGAGAACAGAACGGAAGGGACTCAAGTTTCCAGAGGACCTCAGAGGCCCCTTTCTCATCTCTCAGGTGGCTTTGGATATATGCTGCTACTCAGCTTAACCAGGGATTCACACAGCCCTAGCCCTGATGGCACTCATCCTCAGATGAGAGCTTCGAAGTCCTCAAAGGCCCCTGTTCCATTTGTCATTAACCGGCCACATCCAACACAGATCTTGACTTCATCTTGCTGACTATGTGGCCTCATCAACTAAATGAGATTGCTTTTGAAAGTATAAGATATTGGCTTTAATAATTGCTGTGAGACATCACGTAGAGACTGGGATTTCCGAGGAGTACTAAAAGGTAAGGCGACCCTACAAATAGCTTGTCTGCCATCAAGTAATTTCCTGCTTTCATCCTAGGATACATATAGGGCCAATATATGCAGAGGGTCAATCTACATCATACTTTATAGTATAGGTTGTGTCTGTAATCCTAATTGCTTGAGAAGATAAGTCAGGAGGCTCACCCTAGCCCAAGAGTTTGAGGCCAGCCTGGCCAACTAAGTGACATCCTCAGCTCAAAAAGCAAACAAAATAAAAAACAATTGAATATTTATATTTTTACTTCTGTTATGTGAGACTCTATCTATCTCCTCTTTCTTTCTTTCTTTTCTTCCTAGAGAGATGAGAGATTTCTTTTTTAAATACATCAGGTTTTGAAATCTCTCTTTTTCCCCTGTTCTTTCTTTTTTCCTCCTAATTTGTACTGGAGTTATATACATACTCACCATTCTTTTACTAGGCATTGCATTGTTTGAGAGCAAAGATTATAATCTTTTCTGAAAAAAAAATTTAGATGTATTAAAGCAAAGTGACAAATAGAAGGAAATAATGATTTGGAAATTTTAAAAATGTTATTTACATTGACCACAGGGGAACATTTTGAAATGCTTTTTTGTCTGATGAACCTTTGAATGTCCATGTCTGTTAAGTGAGTTTACATCTAAATTTTAGTTCTGTTGACAGTTAACTCAAGGGTCTTTTATCTATGCTTAATATCACCAGCTATATCCTGCCATCGATCTAAGGGAAAAGTCCCTATTGAAATCAATGGGGAGTTCTCTGTAAAAATCAATGGCAGGATATGGCCTGTAAGAATAGTGGTTACTGTAAGCTGTCAGCTGTGAGGCCAACAGCAATGTAACTTGAAGGTAACCCTTTAGACCACGTTCAAAAACAACAATGAAAAAAAAAAAAATGCCATTCTTTAGAAGGACAGAGGAAGGAAACAGCATATGTTGTGCAGGATAATATGTCGTGTTCCCACAGCTCTGCAGCGGCCCAGTGCTGTCTTCTCAAGATTCACAAAGAAAAATCCATGGAGAAAGACAAATGCCTTAAAAAGTCTATATTCCCCGAATACAAAATAAGCGCATATCACCATTCGGAATAACACAAATCAGCTCAGCTAAGTGGAGCCGACTGCTCCCTCCTCATTTGCACAGTAGCCTGTGGCTCACAATTACACACTCTGCTTGCAAAGGCGAAACCAGCCAATCAAGGATGAGATAAAAAAGAAAAAATTGCCAAGAGGACAATCACGCTCATTATTAAAGACCTTGTATGTTCTACAGAGGAAAAATATGTTAAAAATAAATTTTAGCATATTTAAGGAAAGATGTGTAGATTGTATAAAATAAAATACTCACTCTGCATAAAGTGAATTATTGTAAACTTTCCACTTTTGCTTGGTAATTTTGGTTAGAAATTAATGCTTCGCTGAACACAGCCGGAACATCCTTTATGACCTATTTGTGACTGTCCACAACTGGGAATTTTAGCTACACCAACAGAAGAGCCACCTATGTCATGTGATAACAGTACTCTTGGAGATAAGGAAGATGTGGGGTGGCCCGGTCATGGTTGCATTGTGTCCTATCACTCCTGATGGGCGGGAACAGTCAAGATACCAATTGTGTTACCAGTCGTGTCACACCTTATGGCGCTTGAGGAGATGAAGCCCCTGTTCTTACATGCTAGGATTCAATTTTTCAGGCCAGGCAGTGACGCTTACCTTCTATTCACCATGCACAGCAGCTCAATTCAGTTCTCATGCTTTAGTGTAATTGTATTCTACTGGACGCAAGTACAAATGACCTTCCTGTACTTGTAGCAACTGCAGTCATTCCTGTAGCACAAGGCAAACATTGGGGACTCAATATTAACTGTGTCTTGACATCCAGGGAAACTGGGAGGGCTTCAGGATGCCTTCCTTGTTCTGTTGTTTCCGAGGAAATGCCCTGTCTACCTGGATCTCCTTATTGTGGGGCCAAGCACGGTTCCCAAAGTGCATTTCAGGTCTTTGCTAGCCTGAGGAGTTAGTCAGCCAGTCATGCCCTCTCACCAGAAGGAGGGATCTTCTAAAACTCTTGACAATACAAAGCCCATCTCTCCCAGTGCCCGCATATTCACTGCTCCCAAGCACCATCCCCATGTGTTTTGCGTGACACACTGTGTCCTTCTCTCTGGGCTGTGGTTATGTGTGACTGATGACCTGCTGTAAATTGAATTTGCACAGTGTCTTTGGCCACCTCTATAATCCTAGGGCAGGAATCCCACCCTCACTAGTGGGGAGAAGAGGAGGTAATTAAAACTGTTCCCTAAGAGGTAGGTTGAATGGAAAAGTGGCCCCCTAGAGACTGAGACATAATTATCTTAATTAAAATGTAAATAGCGGAGCATGGACATTAAAAAAAATAGAGCTAACAACCCTGTGGATTGTGTTTGAAAGGAGGTATGTATTTAGAAGATCTAAAAAGTATAACAAGTGAGCATGGTCTAATATACAGAGATTTTCAGGGGAAAATGATAGTATGACATTGGAACAAAAAGACTCTCCTACTTAAGAAAGTGGTGGGAATATCTGAGAAGCTTGTAAAGTCTTCAGAGGAGAGCAAAGTTAAGAAGAGAGATGCTTGAGTGGGCCTGTTCATAGGACCAGGACACAGAGGCTCAAGAATTCTGCCTGAACAGATATCTGAGAGAAAACCTCCAGTGCTCGGCGGGGGGGGAGGGCAATAAAGACGATTGGCATCAAGCGGTAAATAGCTCAGTTATTTTGCCCTTTTCATCCTGAATACCTAGAACTCTACTTAATGTCTCTCAGTTATATACAGTCTGCCTTCCTGCCCCAACTCATCTCCTTGAGTGAAACAGTGTTGCAGTGGTCAGTGTGGGAAGAAAGAGAAATCCTGCAGTAGAAGCCTGGGAGAAACCGGGACGACCCTGGGGCGAGCATCACCCTAGGACAGAAGCTGAGAACCAGGACGGTAGTCAGTAAAGGGCGGTGACTGGGAAGGACCCTTATCCCCTGTGCCATTTCGTTCTTTCTTCTGAATTCTCTTACTCACTCACTCACTCACTCACTCACTTCAAAACACTTTCAGGGCTTATGATCCTTCAGACACCAGGTGCTGCTCTGAGATTGCAGAGGAGAGAGGCAACTTCTAGGCCAGGAAGCCTCACAGATAAGCAAGCCGGGTGGGATATTCCTAGTGCAATGTGGAAGGAGGACCAAGAGGGGGACTGGAATCAGACTTTGTTAGGACGGGGTGGGGGGTATTGTGGTTTGGATCTGGAGTGTCCCCCAAAAGGTCTCAAGTATTTGGATGTGATGGATTTTCTATGAAACCATGTACTGTTGGGAGACTGGGGCCTGGTCTGGAGGGGTAGATTGCAGGGTGTAGACTGGATTACAGGCTTATGGTGGGACTTACCACCCTCCACACCTGGAAGGGGTGTGGCACCGAGGCAGGGCCAAGGAAGATCAGTGGGATAGGCCTGGAAGGATTTATAAGCTGCTTCCTGCCTTCCTTAAGAGACGAGACTCAATTTGCCTTGTCTTGCCTTCCTGTTAGCAATGTCATGAAGGATTGCCTCCACCGCTGCCTCTGCCATGTACTTCCACTGTTGCCGGGCACCTGCAGTGAGCTGTGACCTTCTGAAACTGTGAGCTAAAATAAACTGCTCCTCCCCTGACTTGGGGATGTCAGTTATAGAGTCACAGCAATGAAAAAGTCACTAAGACAGTGAGTCACATGAATTCAAGGTAAGTAGTCTTTGCCTAGCTAGAAGTGTATTTTTTTTTTTTTTGGTGGAGGAGATTTGTTTTGGTCTTTATTCAGATATAATTGACTAATAAACATTGAATGTGTACATGGTATCCAGCTGATGTCTTAAAATTTGTATTATGAAATAATTAAATCAATATAACATATCCATCAGTTCCCACAGTTTGTTTTTGTGGTAAGAGCATTCAAGATCTTCCTTTGTAATTGTGAAGCTTATATTACATTATGAATCTAGTCACCATACAGTACAAGATCCCAAAATGTGTTTGTTCCAACTAAACTTTCATACCCTTTGGCCAGCCCAACCCACTGTTTTCCTATCTCAGCTCTAGGTAACTACTATTGTACTTCCTCTTCTCTTGTATTTCCTTAAGGAATGTGAGAGGGAATTATTAATTCATTGTTAAAAATATTTGCTCATTTATCTCTGAAGCGACCAGTCCCTGGGCTTTCCTTTGATGGGACTTTTCATCATTGTCATTATTATTATTATGACACCAGTCCAATATCCTTAAACTTGTTACTGACCTGTTCAGATTTTATGTTTCTTTGAAATTCAGTTTTTCTAGGGTATGTATTTCTAGAAATTTGTCCATCCCTTCTAGATTATTTAATTTGCTAGTGTATAATTTCTCAAGTCATCTCCAAATTCTTTGTATTTATGTGGCATAAAGTAATGTCTTCCCTTTCATGCCTGAATCTATTATTTGACTAAACTTTCTTTGTCTTATTGGTTAACTATTTCTCAGTTTTTTTTTTCCTTCAAAAAACCCAAGTCTTGGTTTTGTTGATACTTCACTTGTTTTCCTAGTTTCTATTTATTGCTGCTCTGATCTTTGCTATTTCCTTCCTTCTGCAAACTTTGGGCTTGGTTTAGTCTTTTTCTAGTTCCTGGAGGTAGAATGTCGGATTGTTTGACATCTTTTTTTCAGTGTGTGTTGCTGTAAACTTCCTTCTTAGAACTGTTTTTGCTGTATCCTGTAAGATTTTGTGTGTGTTTCAACAGGTTTTTAATTTTTCTCTTTTACTTATTTACGTTTTGGTCATTCAGAAATTTGTGAATTTTTGATGGTTTTGTTCTCTGATTTTATTTTCTAGTTTTGTAATATCATGGTTAGGAAAGATACTTGGTATATAATTTCAGTTTTCTTAAATATCTCAAGACATTCTGTTTTAGTCTGTTTTGTGTTGCTATAACAGAATGCATGATGCAAAGAAATTTATAATCAACAGAAATGTGCGAATTGCAGTCCTGGAAACTAAAAAATTCAAGATTAAGGATTTAGTATATGGGGCTGGAAGAATAGCTAAGTGGTTAAAGCGCTTGACTAACGAGTGCTATGTCAAGTGTTACATACCTGAGTTCAATTCCCCAGGACTACATAAGCCTGGTGTGGTGGCACATGCCTATAATCCCAGCACTCAGGAGGCTGAGACAAGAGGATTGCCGTGAGTCCAAGGCCAGCCTGGGCTCCATAGTGAGTTCAGGACCCTACTGGGCTACAGAGTGAGACTCTGTCTCAAACAAACAAACAAACAAACAAAGAACCTAGCATAAGAAGGGGAACTCTTGCAAATTATCCCGTGTCAACAGGCTGAAGGGAATGAGTAAAGAAGGCAAGAAGAGGAAGACGCAGATGCATACACAGAGAGACCCAATTCCCTTTTCTATAATTAACTGGCTCCTGTGCTCACAGACTCATCTCTGAACCAATGACACCACTCTGCCTGCTGTGGTGTGTAGCCTGCTCGCCGCTCATCAGCCTTGGCTCCCAATACTGGTGCACAGGGGTTTAAGTTTCCAACACATCCTTTTTGGGGGAAACATGTTGAAATCCTGAGTCCTAATCTACCCTAAGCTATGTCCAAATGAATTTCAGAATATTATGAATTCTTCTGTGTTTGTATACAAAGTGCCCTATTCAAGAGCCACTGAAGAAGTGAGATTAGTAGAAGCTGGTGACCAGAGGGACATAAGAGTGAAGGAAAAGTGCTGGGTCTAGGATAATTCAGAAGAGAAACTTAATAAAACCTTGAGGTTGTGGGGAAGCATGGTGTTGCAAGCAATTACAACCGGTTTGGGAACTTGTGGAATTTGGTTTCTGGAAGAGGTATTGGTGAGAAAGAAAGCTGAGTCTGTCATAAGGAGCCACATAATGAGAAGCCTTGGGTGACCATCCCAACTCCATGAGAAGCCCTAATATCCACTGGGAGAGAAGTCACATGACCTCACTTCCATTGCTCTTGCTGTTGTCACGGAGATGAAGGGACAGTTTCCAGAGCTAAACATGAAAATTTTCTCCAGAAAGAAAAGTTTAACTCAACATTATGATCTCTCCAAGGAAGCAAGGATCTTGAAGGACTGATCACTTGGATATGGGTAAAAGGACAAGAATCTTCAGGGTAGCCAGCACTTGGGGGGCCACAGAGTCCTGTCCCCAAGCACAATGGAGGACTTAGCCTCTGAAAGAAAGAGAAACCCAAAAGAAGGATGGGGGGGGGGGGGCACACCCTGCAACAGGTGTATTTTCAGGGCATGAACACTTTTGAGGTTTGTGTCTGGTGGCCTACCTTTCCTGCCATTGGGAGTATGAAGCCCATTACTGTGGGGCAGATGGGAGAGAAGAGGTCTGAAACTGGAGAAGTTTCATCACCCTTGGACTCACTAGCAGCACACAGGACAGAAAGGGAGAGACCTGAGGCTGGGCAGGTGCAGGTTTGGAGTGGTAGAGGTAGCTGGCACAGTGAGTTTCTCAGGACAGCGCCTCTCACGCCCCTCCACTGCACTGGACCCACCATGCCTCATGGTCTGCTCTTCCCCTCACTGTGCTGTGTGATTCCCGCTGGCTCACACTGCCCCACCCCTAGTTTTCAGTTCTGCACCCTCTATACCATCCCACTCTGCCTCAGCAGACTCTCAAATATTTCTAGATAACTGATTGACTCTATTAATGTGAAGGGATTCACAGAGGTTACAGGAAGCCAAAGGGATGATGCAGTGCTGAAGAAACTCTATGTGTTTATTTAAAAAATTTGCATTTGATCATAACAATGGACTTCAGAAGTAGAGTAGAGGTTAAATTCTAGTAACTACCAATGTCTTTTACCTGTTCCACTCACCTTTCATCCAGCACTGAGCTGCTCAGAGGTGGAGAGGCATGCGGAGGACCTGATTCTCAGTCTTAAAGTAACCGAATTGCAATGAGTCCAATCTATATGTATTGACAATTTACTATAGAAAAACACGTATTTACTATATCGAAGCACAGGGCTATAGCACACGTTTTAGCATCTGTGGGAGGAACTACAGTGTAAGGCATAGCTCATGGGCTTAATTTAACTTAAGGTCTGTCCAAGAAGCAAAATGTAGCCGATCCTATGAATTAAAGGGAGACCTTCATGTTGGCTGCCAAAGTACTGCATAGCCAATGCTTCTTTTCGCTCAGCTTGCACAGCATCGGGCATGGCCTTACCTCTGAGAATTTGGAGAGTAGACTCATAATTTCTGTGTTTTATTCACAGAACACACAATGGAAATAATAAAATCTGAAGGTGAGTTTTACTTAATTAATTATATATGCTTGGTGTTGGGGACAAGGAGCCAAATGAGGAAATAATAATACACATCAAAGATTAAACACAACAGTGAAACAAGGTGGGAGGATGTGGTGACGTTGGGTATAAACGCTGGGGCTGAGCATAGAGGACCCCTGCTCTCCCAGTTGCTGAGCACTCGGAGCCTCTGTTTCCCCACATGCTAGGCAACAACACTACAGCCTTTCTTCCAGGTTTGTGGGGAGGACCAAATAAGGTCACTGTGCATCTAGCAAGCCATGATAAGTGCTGAAGAGCAGATGCAGACACAGGTGCCTGCACAGAGCCTTCTGGGACTGGAGCGAGAGTACCTCCACAAGCAAGGCCATGCTCAGAGTAGTTACACATCTCAGCTTGTGAGGTTCTGCCTAGACTGTGGACCAGAACTTAATGTTTATATAATTTGTAAGTAAGTCCACCCTCTTATTTTGATGCATTATTAAAACAATAGCTAGTATTTATTACTAAATTGATTACTAATACATTGAAATCATGAAGTAGATCTTTGAATGGTAAGTACTCAACCCTAGTTAGCGGGCAGGCTCTTTCTAATGCCATTGAAGATCACATACCAAAAGTACCTGGCAGACCGAAACTGCTCAGGAGATATTATACTTGTGGTATGGAGTTTGGTGAGTTCCTCTTACAGTTATGCTGTATGAGGTACGTGAAGAAATTAAACCTTAGTGCTGACCTGACATAAAATATATTCTTTTCTCATGTAAAGACCAACCAAATTTTTGTTCTGGGCAAATTTGACCAGAATGGGGAAATGACAGCTTCAGCCTTAAGAATGTTCTTTCTAAAATTGTGTGAATGTCAAACATGCAGTTATATGCAAATGGATTTTGTAGATTAATTTTGTTATAATAAAGAGTACTTTATCTAGTTAAAATGATGATCTTTTTATACTGCTACTTTAAGATATAACTGCCAATTGAATTTTATGCCTAACATGTTGTTTACTACTGTAATTAATGGTGTTATGTTTGCATAAGCCATAGCTCCTCCTCTTCAAATACTTCATTTTTGTAACACATTAGGCTACTGAATTTTTAGAGCAAATTATAACCCAACGCTGGCTTTGTGGAGTTGCCATCTTGAACCCTTTGGGGGAAGGGGGTAGGGCATGCATAAATAGATAAACACATGCTGTCCAACATCCAAATAAAAGTGTAAAATATTCAATTTTAAAAGGGTATTTTATCTATCTGCTGCCAAAACACTCAGATTTTTGGCTTTCTTTGAGCACGGGTGGGTGTTCAGAGTCAAGCACACAGAGTCTGGGCAAGCTCCGTCTCCTTCCCTTTTATTTGGATTGGGAAAATGAGCCAGAGCTGTGTGGTGTGCATGCCTCATGAGGTATGGCCATCTCTGTGTCTTGGTGGCTTTTCTGCCCAGCGATAGCTGCACATTCCAGGTTTCTGTCCAGGAAGATCGCTGTCTTCCCATGCAGAGACTTTGAGGCCTTTCTGGAGATAGGTGTTCCTGCTTGTCTCTCTGCTGGTTTGGGAGTCGACTAAGCCACCAGAGTTGTTTCTTTCATAATAAGTGTAGGTAAATGTCACTTGCGTTTCAAACTAAATTACTTGAACACACACAGATCTGGGATCTGTCATTTCTATAAGAACGCGCGAGAAATTTTCAGTAAGGTATGAACTTCAAAAGTGGATTAAAGCATCCAAGAATGGTTACAATAATTATTGTGGTCATATGCTGAATGTTTTATGAGACTAGGTTTGTATGAACATTATTTGTTCATAGTATTTTTTCTGTGAGATAATACTAAACAAACTGCATTTTGTAAATGTTAAACCGAATGTGGTGCTTTGGATCTGGAGTACCCTCCCCCACACCTCATGTACCTACGGATGCTGTGTGGTATTTGGAGTTGGAGCCTGGCTGGAAGGGGTGGGTACTTGGGGCTTGTCCTGGAGGGGCATGTGTTGGTTCTGCCCTTCCTCCGACTTTCTCTGTTCTACCATGTGGTGAGGATCTCTGCCTCCTGAGCTCCAGTTCTGGCCCCAATCTGGCTCCAGCTCTGCCATGTGATTCCACCATTTTCCAGGTGCCCACCCATGAGTGGACTGAAACCTTCCAAACTGTAAGCTAAAAGAAATCTTTCCTCCTTAAAGTTGTGTATGTCAGGTATTCTGTCCCAACAACAAAAAAGTAACTAAGACTCCAAGGCAAAGAGAGGTTAAAAAACTTACCTAAGACCACATGGTCAAAGAAAGGCAGAGTTGAGCGGAGGTGTAGCTTACTGGTAGATTGCTCGCCTAGCATGCATAAGGCCCTGTGTTTAATCTCTAGTACTGAGGGAAAAAAAGGAAGTCAAAGTTATAAAATTACTTTATATGTGACACAAATGGCTGAATGTTAAGATATTTTCATATTTTACGTGTCAGGTCTCAATCAAATTATTGAGGAGCAACGTAAAAATGTCACTCAAGTGATCTAGGTGTCAGAACATTCCAGAGTCAGAAGGAAGGGACACAGGTCAACTTTTTCAAAGTGCTAATAAAATTATTACAAAAAGGAGGTAATACTGATTGAAGGGGCCTTGAGATAGGCCGGTGCATAGAAAGGACATACGAGATTACAGAAATACATGCCAAAGAATTAATGGGGTCCAGGATGCTGACCATTAAGAATGGAAGCCATCTACCCTGCACAATCCACAGCCCACATTAACTGGACTTTCTGAAAAATTTTATTCTTTAGCTTAACTTCACGATCACAGGGCACTCTGGCTAAGTAAAGCCTTAATTTGCTCCCTGCAGAAATAATTTACAAGACTTATCAGCTTTTTAAGAAAGTTTTCCTATAAATGCTTTGAACCTATTACTTAGAATTTCTCCCCTCATGTTTCCTATTAATTCTAAACTATTGCACGGTGATCCTTCCTCATTGAAAGACACGCCTTGTAGTTAATTTTTCATTGTAGTGACTCAATAGCTGACATCCACAAATTTAGAGGAGGAAAGTTTCTTTTAGCTCACAGTTTCAGAAGGTCATGGTTCATTCAGGGTGGCCAGCGCGGCAGAGGCACAGGTGGAAGCAGCTCCTCAAGATGCTGCTAATAGGAAGCAAAGTCAAGGCAAAAAGAGTTTCATCACCCCTAGTATGAGGGGAAGGTGGCAGCTCATATGCTGCCAGGTCCAGCCTCGGTGTTCTGCCCCTGTCAGGTGTGGAAGGTGTGGTAAGCCCCTACTATATGCCTGTAATTCAATCTACATGCCATAACCCACCCTTCCAGATCAGGCCTCAATCTCCCGACAGCTCATGTTAATGTAGCCAATCCATAACATCCAAATACATGAGACTTTGGGGGACATTCCAGATTCAAACCACAACATGCCTTAAACATGAGAACTTCCAGAATACATCTCTGTGGAGGTTTTTTTCTCTAAACTTTTCTGTCTAAAAAAATTAATTGTCAGAAATTCCCCTTCCTGGAAGTTTCTCACCAAAGCAAAATTGACTCTTGTCACCAGAGACAAGAAGCTGGCAGTGGGACAAGAAATCCCTTATCCCCTGGGCATTGTTACGCAACTATCAGAGCTGTTCTCCTAAAGGTCTGTGGAGCGAACCCAAAAGCCATGTTTCCCCCACGTGCTCCCTCTTCTCCCACTTTTCGCCAGTTGGCTGAGTCATGATTTTCTATGATCTCCAGCAAACATATCTGAATTATAGCCTTTTGCTCTTCTTTTTAGTTTCCTTCTTCCTTTCATGTTTGGTGCTAGGGATCTAACCTAGGCTCTCGCAAGTGTTAAGCCTGTGCTCTACCACTGAGGTAAAGCCAAAATCCTTGTCTTTTTTTTTTTAAACCAATAGTCACTTATTAGTTTAGTTTGCAAACCTCCAGATACTAAACCTAACAGTTGATGAAGTTTTTTCTTCCTGACAAAACTAAACTAGAGTCTCAGGAAAACCTAAACTTACCTTCCCATGCCGAGATACCAGCAAAGCTCACTGTGGGAGCAAGACAGCTTTGTCTGATCAGCATGTGTTAGTAACGTTTGGAAAGTCAGCACTTTGGAGACAGGATTTCAAAACATGGTGAGAAATCTCCCCTTTTATAATGAAAAGGTTTCTATTCCATCGGAGTATTACCACTCTACTGGAAATCACAGAAAAAATTCTTATCAGGATAATCCTTGAAAATACTTGAAGCACATTCCTTCCAGAAATAAGGAAGATTAACTTGTGATATCTGAAAGCTATTGGAAGATGAGTGTCTTGTGGAAGTGAACAGAGTTCCTCATTAGACCCTAAATAGGGCTAAAGTCCTGTGCTTTGATGCGCAATCTTCTAAATGTTCTACAGACGTCAGTTCTGCTATTAAACAATTAAGCTGAAGACTGAATATAGCTCATCCTCACAAACTCACATCACAACATATTGGCTGAATTGAATTCATAAAACACTTGTGGCCATAGCTGAGTTCATTAAATAATTTGCCAAAGCTCAGCTCGCTGCTTCCTCTACTCTTCCGAATACTAATACAGTGGCAGATAATGAAGGTGCCCTGCGCATAATGAGGGACTCTGCCCTTGTCCCCTTCCCTCTGGCTTGTGAGTGCCCAGCAAGTGGAAGAGCAAGCTGTTAGCAGTACCTGTGCATCTTACTTTCCTGGAAACTAGTGACAAAGCAGTAAGATCTTCAATTTTGTGACAATCATTTGTTGGAAATTTTTCTGCCTTTTACCTTGAGTTAAAATAATGGCCTAGAATCTCCATCCCTGTAATAAGAAGGGTGCTATTTCAACACACAGCCAAGAAGGTCAGGATGGTTGCAGAGCCACTCAGTGCTGTCATTGTCAGGGGAATGGGAAAATTAAAATAATTATTATTTTGCCATCATCAAGAAAATTGGCTACCTAGAGGAAAACAGACTGACTTTTCAACTTCGAGGATGATTTAGAAGAGTTATTACAGAAAGCCTACAAAGAATATGGTGGTTGGAAGATTTAACTAAATTTATCCTAAAAATTAAGCTGATTAATAAGAAAAATATGAGGTACTAATATTATACTTTGGATTGCAATATTATTTCAGAGACCCAAACCAACTCCATTAAGACTGCTCTACCAAAATTATTTTAAAAGCATCCAGATATTTTACAAGAGGGAAGTTTTATTAACTTCATTCACAGATATAATAAAGACAATACAAACAATGTTAAGAGCAGTTATGTGGCAAGAAATGATATGATACAGATAAGGAAAATAGAATTATGGCCTCGTAAGATTCGATCTCAGGTACCTTGGAGAATTCGTACTAGGACTGGTTATCAGGCCTAAGAAAGGGTGAAATTGCCATTAAGGGTTTGTACTCGTGGAACCAAAATGACATCAAGCTCAATAACTCAATTATAGAGAAAGCTGAGTGTGATGGGTTTGCTTCCATTGAGCACAAGAGAGTCTGGTTGGTGTCTTAATAGCTGTTTTAAGACAATGAAGAGACCTAAAACAATTCAAACAGCCTGTTCCTTTTCGTCCAAAAAAAAAAAAAAAAAAACACAGAATAAGAAAAGATGGCACAGCAAAGTCCATTGCAAGCGTTTGACAGTGATACAAAGGATGCTTTATTTGGCAAACATTAAAAGGGAGGCTATTAAGAGCCGGAATAATAGCATGAGGACCTGTAAGAAGGAAAGAGAAACTGTGAGAAACAAACAGACAAAAATGAAGAGAGACCAGATAGTGCCAGGGTGTGCTCCTAAGACATCTGACGTTCTAATGAGGAGAACAACTCTATCCTGCTTACACTACAGTGAGTAAAACACATGATGTCAGGGAGAATGGGCTGTGACAGGAAGTCATCTGCAAATGAGTCTAATCGGAAGGCAATTCCACTACTGCTGAAATTCCCAAGATTTATAGTTAGGTCTGTTCTGAGCAGGAAAAGCCAAGCAATGGTAAAGTCAATGACACGCCCACCCTACATCCAACTATTTCAGAGACTATGGAAAGAAAAGAAATTCTTGAAGGCATGTTTCCCAAAGCCATATTATTAGAAGGCTCCCAATCAAATGCATCTGGACTGACTTGACTGTAGATTGGATTTGACTAAATTGTTTAAAGTCAAGAATATACAGCTCCACTGTGTTCTTGGAAACACAGAGTCTCCTAAGCTCCACCTTCTGTCTGTAGAAAGGGGGGGGGGGGAGTGGGCAAACAAAAAAGAAAGGAGCTGACCTATGAGCAACTTTTCATGTCGTATGCTTGGATCTGGGGCACAGAGGATTATGAAGGCAGGATTCTTGTTTTTAAAAAGCTTATCACAGTGTGGAAACATTTATTCTTCTTCCAGCGATAGTTAGATTGCAATCTCCTCAATGGTAAATGACCATGCCTTACTGATCCTAGACTTCACGTCTGATGTGTGATAGCCAGAATTGATGAGGACAGCCCAGAAAGAGTCTGCACTAAAAAGTTAGAAAAGTCTTGGCATATAAATAGTATATTGTTGCTTCATATTAAAGATTTGTTGGGGGATGAAGGAATAACACAGTGGTGAGAGCACTTGCCTAGCAAGTGCAAGACTCTGAGTTTGATTCCAAAGTACCACATAAGCTGAATGTGGTATTACGCCTGTAATCTCAGCACTCAGGAGATGCTGAGGCAGAGGATTGCCATGAGTTCAAGACAAGCCTGGGCTATGGAGGGGGTTCAGCACCAACCTGGACTGTAGAGCAAGAACCTGTTTTTAAAAATGTTGGAAGTTTTGGGAAACACAAGTAATGAAAAATTAAGTTGTTTGTTGGGGTAGTTTCATGGAATAATAATGAGATCAAGCAAGGGTTCACTGCTCATTTGCAGAGAAACCAAAAACACGGCCCTGAATTTCTTCTGAAAAACTGAGTTTCTATTGAGGATTGACCGTCAAGGAAACAGAAGGTAAACTCAAGTCTGTCTCCTGTATCAGTTTGGGAGGGGGAATATTTATAGGTAGGGAGGGGGAAGAAGCTACTAGTTCATTGGTTGGTGAGGAAAGGGAGCTCTGAGGTTCGTGGGCAGTCTTAGTCATTGTGACTCTTCATGGGTCACAGGTTTCTTTTCCAGTATTGTACTCAGAAAAGGGTTTTTTCAGCTTATGAAGTTAAAAAGTCGTATGGGCAAGTGGCTTTCTTTAGGGTGTGCCAATTCTTCTTCTTCTTCTTCTCCTCCTCCTCCTCCTCCTCCACCACCACCTCCTCCTCCTACTCCTTCTCCTTCTCCTTCTCTTTCTGGCACATGGTTTCCCTCTGTAGCCCAGGGTGGCCTCGAACTCACAGTAATCATCTTGCCTCAGCCACTTCTGAGTGCTGAGATTACAGGCATATGCCATCACACCCAGTTTATGTGGTACTGGGGAACTAAACTCAGAGTCATGTACTTGCTAGGTAAGTGCTGTAACTGCTGTGCTATTCCTTCAGCCTCCACGAGTCCACTCTTAAAAACCCAAATCAAACCACTTCTGGGTAGATTATAAAGAAATTTTCTGAAAAACAACTCGAGGACACTTGAGTTCAAGTGGCTATCTGGGGAGATCCAGGGAGGGAGAGTCCAAAATGGCTGCCGGTGCCTGAGAGTCGGGGAGGACACTGCTCAGACAAGACAGAAGCTCAGAGAGGGGAATCCAAGACACAGCACCCGTGCAAGGCCATTGTCTGCAAGAACATTTCCTTCTTCTTTCATTTTTTAGATTGTCCAAACTACTAGGCTATTGACTGATGTCACCCACATTTAGGGTAAATTTTCTTCCCTCAGTTCGTGGAACTACATGTCGAGCATCCACAAACAGCCCAAGCTAAGATAATCTGGTGGACCTTTCTTAATTTATTTAAGTGGACAGAACATGTCTGATGGTCACATCAAGTTTGTGCTAGTGAGGAGAGGAGAGCAGCAGAGTCAAGTTCATGGACACTGCCATGTCCAGGGGAGATGGTTTGGGTTCTTGTTATTAAACTTTATATCCAAAAAGTCACCTCAGTCTCATGTGTTTGTAGGATGATTGGATTGTGGGGTTACTGTGGTCATCAGTGGGTTAGTCCATTGAAGGTTTCTTGTGCTACTGGAGGCAGGGCCTGCTTGGAGGTATTAGCCACGGCAGAGGAGGGCGGCCTGGAAGCCTGTAGCCATTCCCCCCCCACCCCCTTTCTCTCTCTGCTTCTTGGCTGCAGTTTCACCAGTGGCCTTCATTTACCCCAGGCCCTTCCACCAGTGTTGACAGCTGTGCATGGACTGAGCCCTCTGAAACAGAAGCCGGAATTGAGCTGTCCTCCTTACGTTGGGCGTGTCAAATGTTGCATCCTGTGAAAAGAAAGTGACCATGATAGCTTTTAAGCCTCTTTTTGGGGAACACTTTAAAAAAGAAACAAGGATGCTGACGAACGTGCTTATGAGAGTGTAGGATGATCTGAGCACAGTCTCCTCACTTCCTCATTTTGATTGCATCACATCTTATCACTACTCCATTTCATTTGACAAAACAATATTAAAACTAGAAGAGTTACCACTCATTATGTGCACTTCCAAAACAAGAGGAATTAGTATTTGTTACACATCCAATGTAGCCTCTTTGTTGATTTCTTTAATTCTTGAGAGAACATTTCACAGGTGTGGAAACAGACTCATGGGACATTTATTCCCACATTTGGCCTGTACACTGAGAGCAGAGAACCAGACCTTACTGTCCCCATTAACGTGACTTTGTTTTTCTACTTCTTTTATTAGCATCCTTTACTTTTCCTGGGAGTCTCTTGTCGGGCAAATGGTAGGATTGTTCCTTATAGGAATTTGCCAACTAATCCATTAAGTAATCAGTGAACATTATCAGCAAACAGAATGGGCCCAAAAGTTCTTTGACTCCTGGAACAGTGTGAGCTGGATCATTACCCCACTCTAATGAGTCCCCTGCTTTGAAAAACTTGCTTCATATCAATCTCTAAATTATCACTAAGATCTAACTTTGCCTGTTTTCCCCCCAAAACCCCATTAGAACTCTGTGCTGATATTTTTTTCCTCACCTGTTGTAAGCAATAAACTTGGCTTTTTCTTATCAAAGGGTCATGTTCACAACACAGGGCGTGCTGATAAGTAACTGGCAGGTAGCTGTGGAAGCTGGGATCCAGCGCCAGCCTGCACTGAGCCAATGCCTACTGTCTTAACAACAACATACAATGCTTCTCCTGAGGGGTGTTGGGACTAAGACTTTTAGGAGAGAATTGAACAAAAATAAAACTTTGTGCCCAAAAAGCAAACACAGTATCTCCAGAGTCAGACTAACACCTGAAAGTTATTCCATCCAGGCAATTTTCTGTTGCATTAGACACAAGTCTATGTGATTATGTAACAGAAAATTGACTCTGCAAAATAGCTATAATTGTACCATCTGACAAGTAAACTACATGAGAGAATAGCAAATTCCTTTTAAATGAATACCTTGTAAAGGAATAGAGGGAAAGCTAGATGCATGCTGGTTTCACTTCTGCTTTTTGCTGGTATTCTGTTAGCAGCCATTCATTGAAAAAAGTCTCGATGTTCCTTTTGTTTGCATCCTGCTTGCTCTCTGGTCCATTTATGGAAGAAACTATGTTTAGTGGCACCACAATATGCATTATGCTTTTGTATGAACTGTTCTTAGATTTGTAAGAGATTTTTTTTTTTTATCTTGACCTTATGTTTCACTCTACCCCAAAATTCTATCCTTTGGGTCAAAATTTTCTTTCCTTTTTAGAAGCCATTTGTTTTTGGACCATAGGAAAAAGATTGCCTGCAGCTGCTTCTGAGTTATTGGCAAATTCAACCAAAAAGACATTCCATTGTAAAATATTTTATTTTATAACCTTTGCAAAACTCAATAAATAAAAGCCACTTCAACATAAACTCTCATAATACTCAAAGCTATGCAAAAGGCAAATTTATTACTACATTCTGATTGCTGTGGTTTCTAGGTGAAAAAGACCCAAAAACACTGGGGTTGGTGTAATAAGCAAAAGATTAATTTAGTAAATTAAAATACTTACCATATGTAAAAAAGGCCACATTCTTCATTTATAGACAACCATTTCCTGAATGTCTGCTTTATGAAAAATACTACACATCCTTCCATTTAATCTCTCTAACACCCCAGGGGTGTAGGCGCCATTTTGCAGATGAAAATGCTGAAGCTTCAAGTGACACAAGATAGAAATTAACATTTTCAGGAAATCAATACAAATTATTTTTATTCATCCAATGACATTTGTTGAGGAACTACACACACCTTGGGACTACACATGGTTCTCACTCCTGTAGATCTTATAAGCATTTCAACTGCAGAGGGACAACCGCAGACTATATAAGATGCTTAATTCTATGCTTGGTTCTGTGAGAGAGATGATCTAATTGGGGAAACCAAAAGGACAGGACACTTTCCATG
>PVKB01002049.1:186370-225177 GCA_004027205.1 Ctenodactylus gundi
CAAAAGACTGTTTCTAAATATCTTGTAGCATTAGGCTTGAAAATAACATAGTTGTAACAAGACCACGGCTGACCTAGAAAACATGACAATAGTTCTAAAAGTAGAAGTGATTGTAGAAGGAGTGATCAAATTCTGTCATCTTCAAAGTCTATGCCTATGCCTATGTCTGCAGGTGCCTTTTGGATGTCCATGCAATGGGGAAGAATTTAGGCGAGGAAGAAAAAATGAAGAAGAAACAAAACAGAATAACCCTTTGCAAAAACTATTTGTTATCTCTGCTACATACTGATTTCCAATATTATTGAAAGATGGAATTTATTTGTGGGGGGAAAAAGGGTACATTTCAAAATCACTCATCTAATCTAAAACTCTCTTATCCAAATCCTTATGTCCATTTTACTATTCTCTTTTGTAGAGTTGAATTTAGTAAATATGTGAGTGATTAGATCATTGTGGTTAAAAAAAGAAGAACTTTGGAGGTGATCAGAATTAACGTGGACTGTCGTCCTATGGATCCTGCCCAAGAATTAACTTCAATGTTGAAACTACCAAGAGGATCACATGGTTCAAGAAACATAGATTTATTCACTTCATCAACAAGAGGTTTCAAACCAGAGATGGCACTGTGAGATTAAACATCATTTGGGAGAAGACTTTAGAAGTAAGGAAGAACTTACTACAGAGGAAGGCCTCCTACACATCTGAGTCACTGGGCCCAGAATGATCATTTATCTCCCTCAAAGGCATGAAGGGAAACGTAACAGATTGCCTGTCTTCATTTTCCCGAGAAAATCATCCACATCCATGGAAGTCCTTGTGAATTGGAAGACTCCCTCATCCTCTGTCACATAAAAAGATGTCATCAAATTCATGGGAAGAATACTGAGGACTAAGGTCCAATTTTTCAAAATAAAGTTCTTTAATCAGATAAATGCAGATGTTTAGAAGAAACCACACTCTTCAAGAGAAAGTGGAATGATTATTTTTCTATTGTTGGCAGCTTTGTAAACACACATTAACTTTTTAAAAAATTCATACATCTAAATGCACATCTATGTGCTTGATGTATGGGAACTTGTCATTCTGGGTTGCTAGTAAGATGTTCCCTGTTAGAACTGGACAGCCCAACACAGTCAGGAAAAGCAGACAAATTCACACCGTTACCACTGGCCTGATTCTTCACGTCATAAGCCATGCTAGTACTTAGCAGAAACAGGAAGTAGCCACAAAATGGAGTAATAAATGTACAAGAGCAGCTCCAGGCTTTCTAAAGTTTATGGTGGAATATTCTAGAACAGAATCCACTAACTATGAGGAACTAGACACTGACACAAAGTTTACATGCCTTGGGAAGACTCTCAAATATTATATTTATAAGGACAAGCCACAGATGGCTTTCCTGGGCATAGCTAACACAGTCTAGGGAAATTGCAAGGCAGCAATATTGTACATTGCTAAAATGATACCAATCAAAAAATAATCCTAAGTTTGGAGTCACTCGAGCAACCCAAACTTCCACTCTCATCTATTGGTTATTCATATAATTGTTTCTACGCAAGAATATGACCTAGGACACATATGACTTGGTAAAATATGCTTGGGCTTAGTAAAGCAACATGGAAACTGGCTGAGCCATACTTACAAACATGTCCTCCATCTCTGTCTTGCCATTTGAACTTCTGTCATTAAACAATGATAAAGTGGACCACGGACTACATTTGGCATCAGATCTCACAGCTGGCTGCAACTTTTGACCTTGGACAAATCCTTCCTTCTCTAGATCTTAATTCAGAACATTTTAAAATGATTTCAATTTAATAGGGTGATTGTGAAATTTAAGCAAGATAGTTTATAAAGTCCCTAACTGTTGATAGTTTTTTGATATATACAGCTCTTGTCATCGGTTTATTCCTTGAGGTATCGTGGCAGTTGGCCCATGAAGGCCACTACTAAAAGCTTTGAGAGCCATCAGTGCTTAGCCTTGATTAGTATCTCAGCCTGTATCAGTTTCTACTAGCTGGGAAAAAAATGCACCATCATGCCAAGAGGAGGGATTAAGAATAGACAAAGTATTTTTGATTGCTCGTTCTGCATTTTTCTTTGTTAATTTCTTGCACCTTTCAGGGACAAGGTGCTTTTTTAGAAGAAATTTGTTAATTCCAAGAAGCAAAGAATGACTCAAATTACATACCTAGCCATTGCCTATGACTGTTAGGCTGTCTTCCTGTAGCTTAGCATGTCCCTGTGAAAACATGACCACCAGGTCAGCTGTAGTGTCTAGGGCCACCTCTGTAGTTCGTGGGAATCTTCCAAATGTGAGTTAATCCCTACTCCAGACACTGTTCAATTTCAGCATTTGCAAAGACCTATTTGAAATTCTTATCAATCTCATGGTTTTCCTGGGGGTACTAAAGTATACAAAACCTTTGTTAATAAAATGAATAAATAAAAATAAGGTTGCCATGTGTTTCTATTGTACTAATCACAGGAAAAGTCTGTTTTGCTCTTTATTTCTCTAATATAGAAATCTTATCAAAACTTCCTCTTCTGTAAGATTGGGATATGAAGTCTACAGACCACTGTGGGAATCACGCCAGCTTTTCAAGTCTGTAAACACGCTCTAAGAGCACATTTTCCGATAATACTACTCTGAAGAAAGAATACAGTTGGTAGAATTCCCGAAAATGCTGGTCAGGTCTTCCATGTTTTTACACGATGTAGATGGGTTTTCTGGACATTGGATACCAACTCGGAACAGAAGGCAGAACAGAAGAAAGAGTCGAATGCCACGAAGCAGTGCTTGTGCTTATGTGTTTACATCAGAAAAGAAGATCTTTTGTGATTCTGCACCAGTTTTCATGCACAGTCCCTACTGTCCAAAGAGTTCTCGCGGTGTTTATTTTAAAATGTTTAAAGTATGACCTGATTATTAGCCTAAGCTGAAGGTGAGGTTTTTGCCTTCTGCCTTAAATTGTAATGTCTTTTTTTTTTTTTTTTTTTGAGGCAGAATCTCACTCTATAGCCCAGGCCAGTTGTGAGTTGACTAGGTAGCCCAGACTGGCCTTGAACTCATGGCAATCCTCCCGCTTCAGCCTCCTGATGCTGGGATTATAGGTTTGCACCAAAGCACTTGGCTTTGAAAGGTCTCTTAAATACAATTGACAGTCTTTTCTTATGAAAAAAATAAAATAGGATGATTTTAAAGTAAAAATGTTTTGAATGATTATTAGAGAATGTGATTGGAGGAAATGTATTTCATTAACACCTCAGGTAAATTGTATCCCTTGTAATTTTTGAATTTACAAATGATAGTTACAAAATTTCTCAAGAATGATATTCTTAGCATAGATAACCTGTTTTTAATTGCAGCTAAGAATTATAAATGAAGCTTATTTGAAAGGAGCTAATCTACAGGACACTATAAGACATACTGTGTGTGTAATTGCATTATGCATTGCGCACTAACGTGAAAATATTAAGAAATTCATGCCCGTCCTTATGACTATGTGAATATATTTATTTTCATGCTTTTAACATCTGTTTATTACCTTCACATGAAATTGCTTTAACAAGAATCATTATGATTCATTGAGAGCAGAAGTTTCACATTTCTCTATGTTTTATTTCCTGATTGTATTGTATAGACATCCATTATTTCACTACAGACAGACCAGGGACAATGGTACCCCACTTCATCATGAAGCTTTGAATATCTGATTTTAGATCCGATCCTTTCCATAAGGCTGTTCTTTGAACAGGTGTTTCTTTAAGAACATTCATTGTGGATGGCTTTTTTTTTTCATAAAATTAAACTTGTAAAACGACAGACTATAAAAACGTTTGGCCTCGGCATCCTAACTATTTTAATCGTAACTTTTAAATAAGTTTGAATGCAGCTCACTCACATTTAACTGAAACAAATCTTTCAAAAATAATCAGAAATCCAAACACCAAAAGTCTTCATACCAATTGCTATTGAAAATTAAAACCTCCCCAAAGCACAATTGAAACATATGCATGTATGAACAAAAATACCCACCATTACTTGAGGAAGGAAAGCCTATTTTAACAGTAAAACCAATAATAACACTATAGTCTCTTTCTCTGGTTGGTTTATTGGCATTGGTATTTTCCCACCTTGATTTCATTTGTTGATGCTGGGATTGAATCCAGAGCCTTGCTTGTACTAGGAAAGCGCTCTCTTACTGAACTATCTCTCCAGCCCTTACATGCATGTCAAAAGGGTTTTAAAAGTGATTTCTCATTTTAGTCCTTAAGTCAAAATTACATATTACATTACATATCGGAAATACAAAAATGTATTTTTTATGTTTACAGTCAAACTCCAGTCACAATGGTATCTTCACAACATTCTCAAGTGCACAAAGAAATTCAAGAAGCTTGGTTACCTTTCATAATCCATTTTCTTTCCTGAGTGTGCTTCCAGCACCTGACGATCCCTTGGCTAATCCACACGTTAGCCGGACTGTGAATACGAAGTTCAGGTCTCAGTGATGTCTGCTTGTCCTGTAGGTAACTGAGTATCTGCTCTTTACCTAAGAAACGAACATTTTCTGCCAACGCGTGACCTATGGCTCTTGCATCACTGGCCAGAGGCCTCCTAGGAATTCGCTTTGTCCATTTTTGAAAAATGATCCAGTTCAAGAGTCGATCTCTATCTCGAGCTGGTAAGGGAGCCGGAAGGTCCATCTCAATATCATTTGTCACATTATGATAATTTGCCCGGTTCTCCATGATGAACGTGAAGACCAAGCAGGCAGCTGCTAGTCATCTGGAGGCCAAGGCCAAGCTCCTCTGAAGGAGAGCCCTGCAGTCTATATAGAAACGAGAGAACAAGAAGCAGACCCTTATAAATCATAATGTCACCAAAGTTGCAGAAGGAAGCACATTGCCCCGCCGTGCACTGAGACAGAGAGTGTAAGAACGTCTTGCAAGTGTGCTTAGTCCAGGAATTTTTATTTTGTGTGAGAAAAGACGCTAGAAGAGGCTGTCGTTGTGAGCTTTCAGGAGGAAGTTGCGGGGTGGCTGCTGCTTACTTAGACTCTCATTGTCCTGAGGCAGGTGCTGGCCCCTTCTTGCCAGCCGGCCTGGCATTTTGTCTTTTTAAAAATTTATTTATTAGGAAACACATTTTAACATCTGCAAGTCATTTGTAACCAAGCAATCAGCATCAGATTTTCATGTATCTTCTGCTGTTCTTTAACCCATGACAAGCACACTGATTTACCATGACCAACTTCCAAAAAGTTTTTCCCTTTGGCGGCGACTTGCAAGTTCCACTAACAAAAAGGTATTTTCAATGTTCTCAGCTTAAGTGAGAAGAAGCAATTTTCCGCGTTGGCCGTTCCAGGTGATACCCAGAAAGCAGGATCTGAATCTTTTTTCAGCAGGGATAGCCGCTGCCAATTTGTCTAGCGAGGGAATTCCATATTTTGTCACTGATATCTGTTTAAGAACTTAGAGTCACACCTACATTTTTCACTACTCTATGATTAGAAGCAAAAAACAGCTCAGTTTGAAAAATTCTAATAATACAGAATTTCTCTCGATTGTACGTCTGGTGTACTTTGCGTTGCTCGACTGACAGGGAATTGAACAGGTCAGTCACCGTGGTGGAAATGACGCCGTTTTCAAGCCATTTCACTGGGAAAGGTAGACAGCGAAAGGTAAAAGGATCTTGCGATGCACTGCAGCAATTTTCCTTTATACGTCACTTTTTATATAACTTACCTTTGAGATGGGTCACCATTTTTCATGTAGTTATATATAATTCAATGCAGTTACAGTATTAAAAGCCACAGCGGATGAGAAAAAAGGAAATGATAAACAGGTATCAGAGAACAGCATGGCCGTGAAAGTAATTATATCTGAAGCTACTCAAAAAAAGATAAGGCAAGGAAAGCAATTTGAGACTTACAGGGAATGGAAGAAGAAGATTCGAGTATCAGCAGTAAGAAGTCTGTTCCTCCAGGGTCTTGAAAAGGTTAAGCTAAGAGGTAAGGAAAATGAAAAGGAGAGATAGAATGCGTAATCCACAGATAGAAGACGGCCAAACTAAATCAACAGCCAGTGAGTAGAATAATGAAATAGGCTCACGGAACTGGTAATGTGATGGAGGGGGTGGTCTCAGAGCTGGGTGGGACAGATAAGAGGTCCAAATTGAGACGAGGGAAGGCTGGGGGACCCGGAACGGATGACGTCACAGGTCTTCTTTAGGCAGACCAGGCCCCATGGCAAGACTTAGGTGGCTGAATTGGTATATTTCAGCAGTTCCCCTTGTTTGCTCAGGAGGACTTTATTTATTCATTATTTATTTATGCTAATGTTTTCTTTCCTTGCTTGTGGACTTCTAAACTGGCTTGGTGAGCATAAGGTATCCATCTTGCCCTCCCCTTTTTTCTTTTTCTTTTTTCTTTTTTTGTTTTGAGCTGCAAGAGGATTTTTCATTGGTATATTGTCTTAGTTACTTTTTGTTGCTGTCACTCAACATCTGACATCCGTAACTTCAAGGAGGAAATGTTTACTTTGTCTTATAGTTCCAGAAAGTCACAGTTTCCTCATGGTAGGCGGCCAGAAAATGGTGGAATTACACGGTGGGGCTGCAGCTACAGCCAGAGCCAGAGTTGGTACACTGGAGACAGAGAGATCCTCACAGCACCACTGCAGAATTGAAAGCAATCTAGGAGGAAGGGTGGAACCAGCACATGTCCCTCCACGTCAAGCCCCAAGCACCTGCCCCTTCCAGCCAGGTCCACCTCCCACCAGTACACAGTATCCAAAGGTGCAGTGAGGCTGTTGGGGGACACTCCAGATCCAAACCACGACATAGGTATTTGAGATCCATATAATAATCACACTCATCTTGTGGGCTTGGCACACACGCATCCCATCCTCGTGCTTTTTCTTTTCCCTTCACTCCCCTCCCTCTACCTCCGTCCTCACTCCCCTTTACATCTCCACCAAGTCTAACTCAATGTTTCTTATCACTTCTTTTCTTATTTCACTCTTTAAATTATATAAATATAAGCATATAAGACGAACCATGTGACATTAACCTTCTGAGTCCAGTTTATTTCATTTTGCATTGTCATCTAAGCTACAGCCGTTTCACTGTAAATTCGACTCATCTTTATCTTTTATGGCTGAGTAGTACTTCATTGTGTGTATGTACACCAGCTTCCTTGGCCATTCATTTGCTGATAAACATGAAGGCTGCTCCCGTAATTTAGTTATTATGAATTGTGCTGCCAGAAACACAGATATCATTGTAGTAGGAAGTCTTTAATTCTTTCCAAAAGATGCCCAGAAGAGATAGAGCTGGGTCCAATAGGATTTCTATTTTTATTTTTTGAGGTTCCCTTTCGGTGAAGCTGTTGATGGACAAAGCAGAAGCAAGGACAGTGGAACGGGTGGGCTCAAAGGCCAGAAAAGAGCCTTGAAGCTCTCACGAAGTGCGCCTCATCGTAGGGCTGGCCGACTTCATCTCTGGAATGTGTGACGATGCTGCAACTGAACTTGCACTGTCTTCAAAACAATGTGATTAGTATCTCACCTTGATTTTGCTGGTCATTTTAACTATAAATAGACACAGTCACCCTGTTGATACTGAGTTTAGAGAGCCTTCTTTGATGGTTCTATATGCATCGTTTCTACACATTCTAAGCCACACAGGAACCTTGCAATATTTATTGTGAGAAATTGTCATTTTTTAACTATTCAGGGCACATAATGGCAAAGTTCATAATAATGTGTGTAGAGCCCAAAATATTTGAATGAAATTACATGCACATTCTGTTTTTATGTACACATGTAATGTATATAAATGCATACTTATGTTGTACATATGCACATAATGCATACACACATATACACACACATAAAATTAAATCAAACTTCCTTTTTTTTTTTTTTTGCTCCTAATCCATTGGACAATCCGATAGCATTGCAAAGAATTCTGGCCAAGAAATAGTCAGTCACAGCATTTTTGCTAATAATGCCAAGTGTTCTTGCCCCAGGGAGGGAAAAATGCTTTCCAGACATAAATCTTTGTTCAGTATGGTGAAGCTGAGCTGCCTCTTTCTGTTTCACGATAGTACAAAAAAACAAGAAGTAGCCCAATTTCTTCTATTTTGACGAAATACAGGTGCCCATTCTTTCACATTTTTGAAATAAACTATTTCAGCTGGTCAGAGCTATCTCAGTGGGTGTGAATCATGCAGAGGAGGCACAGTGCGTAACAGTCCCGTCTACTATTGAAAGATACAGGGGACTTCCCATTTCCAGAGCTCTTTGGATCTACCATAGACATTTATCATTTCTTTGTAGTTTTTTACAAGAGAGGATGAATGAGGATTAGGTGGGATTGTAAACTATGAATTACAGAAATCTATGTGTAGTCTTCTATCTAAACTTGATCTACCTGGTGGATTATATTCCCAGGGATACAGTTTTGTTGCATTTAAAGTGTGTAGATCAGGAATTATGCTGACTCTCTCTGATTTCTCAGTCCATTTCCAGGCCCCCTGTTTTGGTCTGCACGAAGATGGCATATGGTGTTTGGTCTTAGTGTGTGACCTCCCCCTCCCTACAAGCCCTGCAAAATCAGGAAGGAGTGGCCTTCTGTCCATTCCTTCAAAGATCATCAACCAAATTTCATTCTTACCTGTGCCAGTGTTTACTTATTTTTGGGTATAGTTCTGGCCAAAATGAGACTTGTGTTGTCCAGGCTCATCAGAGTTCAAAGCTAAATTCCAATTCCTACCTACTGGGTATTGACAAATCCTTACAAATGAACTCATCTCTGCCAAGACACCGGTGGACGGGCAGGAAAGAAGATTGTAAGAGCAAAAGAGTAAAAGGAATGATTATGCAAGTTCTTTTCTGCTTCACGTTGTCAACATAGGATTCTGAAAGAAATACTGAGAAATGATGTGAGCCTTCCTTGGCAGTGAAGGATAGTAACAGGGATAATGTGCCACGCTGTCCAGGCCTGAATGAGTGCCCCCTGCTGGAGGGTAGAGAAGCTCAGATGATAAAAAATGCTCTTCTACCTCTGCCCTATCCAATTTGTCTCATTCAAAAGCTAAGCAGGACCTCAGACTTTGTGTCCTTGTAGTGTTTCCTGGTGCTTTTAGTTTAGTTTAGTTTTTTTTTTTTTTCAAAAAACTGTAAACAGTTAAATTTGAGAAGCCCCATTTGCAGCACAAAACTTCAGGTTCGCAGCTTAGGAAATGCTGTGCTCCCACCAGTGCAGAGCGATGGACTCTACGTACATTAAATTAAAAAACAAAAAAATTATTCACTCAGTGTGATGGAAGAAAACTGAGACTCAAGAAAAAAGTTTCAATAAACTTTAAGAATAAAACTAGCAAATGAGAGAATTCTTTTACCGAGATGTTCAAAATTAGCACAAGAAGCAGAGGACCAAAATCACAACACCTCTGTGTTTCTTTTAGACCAGATTGTATATTTTTTTTTTGCAATATCACATGTTTCTTCTCTGCTCATACATGGCACTTTTTAGCCTTTTATTTTGATATAATTTAAATTTCAGCCAGGTGTGGGGACACATGGCTGTGATTCCAGCACTCTGGGAGGCTGAGACAGGAGGACCAAAAGTGTGAGTCCAGCTTGGGAAACAGTAACTTGGAGAGAATTTATCTCAAAATAAAACAAGAATAGGGGGTATAATTCAGTGTTAAGGTGCTGAGTTTAACCCCCAGTACCAAAAAAACTCAAACAAACAAAACAGTCAGGCAAACAAACAAAAAAAAAACAATTTAACAGAAAGTGGTAAACATGTTTCCATGAAATTGTGTACGGCCTCTCCCAAGAGTATTGTCATAGTTACTTATTTGTTGCTGTGACATAATACCCAGCATCATCC
The DNA here is from genome assembly GCA_004027205.1 of Ctenodactylus gundi. Lineage (NCBI taxonomy): Eukaryota > Metazoa > Chordata > Mammalia > Rodentia > Ctenodactylidae > Ctenodactylus > Ctenodactylus gundi. The sequence goes on from PVKB01002049.1 coordinate 196,278, forward strand.
ACGACTTAAACTGTTTAGCTAACAATTTAAAAAGGTCTCACATGGTCTGTCCAAGCAGCAGCAACAGAGGAAGAGGAGGAACACGGCTCACAGCACTACTGACAAAAACCAAGTGAAGCAGGAGCCAAGTAGATGTGTGGAGACTCAGGCACGGCCAGAGCTTTCCCGGAAAGAAGCTGCAACAATGTTTGTTTTTCCTTCCAGCTGCCAGATTGGCGCCCCAGACCAAGGTAGATGCCCCTCCTCACTTCCTGGCCCACAAGTCAATAACAAACACCGGAAAGCTCTCCTCTGTGCACCCCCAGGCTTTACAAGTTGACACAATCTTTCCAGGTCAAACCCCAAGCATCTACCCTTTCCAGCAAGGCCCTACTTCCCCTTAACACCACAGCGGTCCACTACAGCCAAATATATGAGGCTTTGGGGGGACACTCCGGACCCAAACCATAGCAAATGTCACTTTTTACCCAATTGGTTTTTTACCATTTTCCATCATCACCCTTTTATATCTCACTCATTGTGATCCTAAACTATGGCAAATGCATTCTATAAAAACAAGATAATTCTCTTAGATCTGTACCTCTCTGCACAAAACACAGTGATCATAGCCAGGAAATATGAGAATGTGTTTTTTGATTTATAGTCTATCTATACACAAATTATAACAGCTGACTCAAAAATATTCTTTCCCCCCCCACACACACATTTTATTGATATGTGTACGTGCAAAATTCAAGGTTTACAATGGAGTTGAGCATCTTGTCAAGGTGACAAGGGCTTTTCCACTCTCCTTTTGTCCCTCCCTCTACCCACCCCTCCCTCCATCATCCCCCACCCTACTCCCCTCTTTCACTTTGTCTTTCGTCTTAAATTCCATAGGTGTTGTGATCTGGGTCTCTCATATCAGAAAGACCATTCGATGTTTCACCTTCTGTTTCTGACTTACTTCACTAAGCATGATGTTCTCAAGTTTCTTCCATTTGCCTGCAAAGGCCTCCACGCTATTGGACTTTATTGATGCATAGTATTCCATTGTGTATAAATGCCACATTTTGTGTATCCACTGGTCTGTTGATGGGTATTTTGGTGCCTTCCATATTTTTGCTATTGTTAATTGTGCTGCTATGAACATGGGTATACATATATCTCTGTTATATGTTGTTATGGAGATCTCTTAAAAGACTAGAAATAAATATCTCCTTTGATCCAGTGACACCCCTCCTGGGAATATATCCAAAAGAGACCAAAAACGTTCTTTAAACAACTTTTTCTCTGTTGCAGATCAATGGTGAATTCCGTATAGTCTTCACGTCCTTAGTTTCTCTCCCTTGGCATTGTTGTTGCTGTAGTTTTCATGTTTTTGCCATTTTTGAAACGTCTGGTCAGCCGTTACGTAAGGCACCCCCATTGCTTGTTTATCTGATGTTTTCTCAAGACTAGATAAAGCTCTGAGCATTTGGTAGTGAACACACCATGGAAGTGACGCAGCAACCCCTTCGTGTGTCACATAGGGAGGCTCATGATGACCCTTGTCCTATTATTGGTGTTGCTGACTTGAGTTACTTGGTCCTAGAGGTGGCGCGCAAGTTACCTTCAAACGTGGCTTTTTACGGGTCTTAACTAGGTAATACAAACTTTGAAGACATAGCTGAGGGAATCAATGATTTTGAAGACCAATTTGCAAGACAAGTAAGTCATTTTATCCTAAAATTGGTCCTTATTTTAAGGCAAAGAAAAAACATGTACCTAGACCAAAATGGGCTAATCATATGTAAATTTGTTTTATCTGACTGCATCTTATTTTTTGTTACTGGGCTCTATTGCATAACTTTTTTCTAGTCTTTGTCCAGAGCTTCTAGCATGGAACTTCCTGGGCCCTTGGGATTTTCTGAAAGATAGAACATGGTTTTGCCACCCAGCCTCCCTTGGGCTATGCCTAAGTTATGCTAAGAAGACAGCCCAGGCTATGGACTGGTTACCAGACAGACAATCCTGTGACTAGAAGGTGGGCTTCTAAGGCAGCCTGACCTCCAGAGAGGGAAAGGAGACTGAGTTATCAGTTATGTCTGTGTACTGAAACCCCAATAAACAAGTATGCACACTGAGACTTGGTAGAGATTCCTGGAGAATGACCACGCTGATGTGCCAGGTGGGTCACACATCCGATTCTACAGGCAGAGGACACGGAAGCTCTGCATTCTAGGCCCTCTTACACCTTGTTCCATGAATGATTTCATTTGGCTCATTCTGATTTGTGTCCTTAATGGTAAAGTTATAATCATTCACATAGCATGCTCCTGAATTCTGTGAATTGTTTCAGTGACAGATGGACCCTGAGTGGGTCATTGGGAACTCCTTACATTTGTAGCCAGTTGGTTGAAAGTGCCTGGGGACACTACTTATAGTGTCCCTAAAGTGAAGCAATCTTTTGCACTGTGCCCTTCAACTTGTGGATCTGCCTTTAACTCTGGGTAATTGATACCAGAATTGAATTTCAATAGGGAAGCTGGTTTTACAATAAACTTTTATATAGGAATATTAATATAGTTCATAATATCTGAATTTAATATGAAAGATTAAATTATAAAGACTGTGCACATATGTGTAGTCAAAGAATCATTTATATACACAGAAATATGTAAATATGGATTATATATATAAATCATCAATAAAATTTTGACTGAAAAAATCAACTTGTCACATTAATAGTTCTCTTCCTCTGAATTCTTTAGATAAATACTAATCCAATTCTACTTTAGAAAATTCAAGTTATCTTATTTATTTTTTTAATGATCTGCAAGACATTCACTTAAGTTAGTTTACTTACATAAAGCTCACTTTGGACTTGCCTTTTTTCTTAAGCAGCGTAGCGATTTACAACAGCCATTTTGAGGGGCTTAATATGTAAAGTTTGCTCAGTCTGGGTTTCTTTTGCCCAGGCTGTATTCATGAATGAGAGACAGAGGGGTGAAGCAGACTCTTCCACATGTGCATTCTTCTTTGAAACAGATAAGGAGGTTATTTTAAAAAGTTGTTCACAGATTTCTAGGGATGGAAGGAATTAAAGAAATCTGAAGTTATCATGACTTTCGGAGTGGTGATACATCATCTCAGGAAGAGCTTGTCTTGCACATAAAACTACAGTGAAATCTGGAAATCTGGATTTACCCAGTTTCTTTCCTTTGCTCAACTTTTTTCCTGCTGACCATGTAAATGAGAACTGGTTCTTCAAACGTTAGACATCTGCATGGACCTTTAGTTACTAAGAGCCTCCAAGAGCACTTCAAAGTCCAAGGCACTGAGCAGAAGTTAATTTGACCACTCACTATTCAGGGAGAAAGACGTCAAGAGTTTGCTTTCCACTGGGATGGTCTACGGGCACTCAGAATGTTTGAGAGCTAAGGCAATACGGATGAAGCAATATCTGATTTTGCAGTCTAAGTCCAAATTTGCCTCAGGGGCATTGTGTGCCTTACTTGCTGACTGGGATATTTTTGGTGGACCACTGAAGTAATAAACTGAGTATTCATAATTTTCTACGGGTGAAGACTGATTGTGAGGAGAACATGATAATTACTCCACTACGCAAACCACCTAGGGTGAAGGCTGATTATAAGATCGGAATAAGGGTATTTCTCCAGCTGGTTTGTATAGTAAAAGCAAGGAGAAGCTATTAAATACCTACTCTGTGGCAGCAACAGCTACTTCATTGAATAAGTAACCCAAATGTGTAAAGTAGATTTTGCCACTTTGTTCGCTCTGCCATTTGCTTAGCGAGCATCTACTATGTACAGAGAGCTGGGAGCTCCAAGGCCTTGTCCTTTTTGAACTTTATAGTACTGTGCTTTCATATTTCATGTTGCCTTAATCAAATATAATAACTTTTGAGCATTTTAGTTACTTTGCCACTGTTGGGACAGAGTACCCAATACCCACAACTTGAGGGAGTAAAGGTTTATTTTACCTCACAGTTTTAGAAAGCCTTAGTCCACCCTTGGGCAGCCAGCTAGTGCAGGCCTAGTCAGAAAAAGCTGTTCATGGCATTGTGTATAGGAAGCAGGGTGAACAAGGAAGATGGAGGTAGTGTATACCCTTCCAGGTCACGTCCCAGTGATTCTTCCCTTCCAGGTTAAGTCCCAGGCTCCACCCCTTCCTGGCAAGGCCCCAGTGATGTGCTCCTTCCAACCAGCGCTTAACGGCATGCAGAATCCATAGATATTCTACGACATCTAAATCCATTAGGCTTTTTAGGGACATTCCAGGCCAGAACAATAACATGGAGAATGATTCTATGAGGAAATTAAAATGTAAGAGAGCAATAAAATGTATAGAAAATAGAGTGGAAGGCAGAAGAAACAGTGATCTGCTTCTTCTGCATTTTCACACGAAGCAAGGCAACGGGAGGGAGAGCGCAGCAAGGAGCGCCTTGCTGTTGTGCGCGCCCGGAGTAGACGACGCCGTCGCCTCTGTTACCTGATAATACTTGGCCTCCGAAAGTTGCTCTTCCTCATATTCCAGTGAACTTTATTTCGAGACCGGCCTGGTATTTCGAGATCTGCCTGTCTACTTCACAGGACTGATCTCCTTCCAGACTTCAGATGGGAAATGTCAGCCCTCCTGTCAACATCCCTAGCATTTAAATTCTTGAGATACCAGAGGCACTCCAAGGGAACAGGCAGGGGTTGGCTGTGTACACATCGCTATTCCTACGCCGCTGGGAAGGGGCAAGAGGAGTGCTTCTCAACTCAGTTTTAATAGCAAGGTAGACCAATAAAGAGATGATGTACATGAGAAATTATTTCCCCATGAAAGCGTTTAGTGAGCAAATTTAAGAGGAAGGACATTCAGCTACCTGTTCCTCAACCCAAAAGCCTCTGACAAGGACCTTTGTACAGCCCAAGATGTCAGAGATGACCTGATTTGCTGGCTTTGGAGATTTTTGGGGCCATCAACTTCTCTATGAAATCAATCGAATAATGCCCAAAGTTATGTGCTTTGGAATGTCCTAAATGTGGCACCATCCAAGAAACCTTTGCAAGCCCTTCAGTGTCTTCTTGTGGACATCCTTTTCAGATCCTTGACTGTGCCTGAAAATGCATTTCTGCAGAAGTCTGTCCTTCAGCCTGGCTCAGTGTGGCAGTCAGGGAAAGAGCTTCACTTTCATGCTAAATCATCCTGCTGGAGTCATTACGTCTGAATGTGTGGACTTGTCCTGAATTTCACATGCCCGGATGCTCATTCACTGACTCATAAGAAATTTTCCAGATTGTTTGCTGTGCCATGAAGATTCAGCTCAAGTCCAGCCAACATGCACAAATAAATGCTTTGATGTGATTAGCAGGACTTATTCTAATTGGTGCGGTGCTAAAATTAATCTTGGAGAGCCTACAGGGCTAGAAGGATCTGTCCTGTTGACCTCGGTCCTGCCAGAGACACACAGACATGCAGGAGACAGGTGAAGCAGAGCTCAGGGGAAGAAGTCACTTCAGATCTGACATGAAAAATGTTCAGGATGAGCTTAGGAAGGACTGGGCTGTGATGGAGGCCATCTTAGCACGCAACGTCACGAAGAGGCTGGGAGAAGAAAGGCGGTGTTTGCTCTGGACCTGAGAGCTGAGAGCTTGCCGAAGAGATACTGCATTTGTCACAGCAAGAATAATCAGTATGTTGGCATTTGGACTCCAGTGACAGGGACGAAAATGAGATTCTCTGAAAGACATATCAGAGTCAATAGGCAGGAGCTTGGCTGCGGCAGGAAGGATGAAACACCAAATTGAGACAATTTGCGGAAGAAAGTGAAATTGCCAATAATTGCCTCAAACTGTGTTCCTGTGGCAGGGGGGGTGTGGGGGCACAGCCAAAAAAAAAAAAAAAAAAGACGAGCTCAGTCTTCATTGTGTTAAGGTTCAGCAGCTGGTGGGGCCTCCTGGTATGCACGCCAGAGAGATCATTAGATAGATTACTGCCCAGAGGGGCTCTGTGACTCTCAGATTTGTATGGCCACCATGCCCAGGACATAGGCTTGCTGTTCCTTTTATAACTTAACATGATTCCATGCGACCTTCTTACTCAGTGCTGCTACTGCGCGTGCTTAAGACTCAGCCATAGGCAAGGAGTTTGCAAGAGGTTTGTGCTTCGCAACATATTTCAGCAAAGCTCTATTAAATAAAATAGGGATGGGATCTGTGGCTTGCTTGAGGCCAGGCTGAATGTGACTTCTGGATTTTTATTTATCAACAGGCTGAGAGTTGGCATAGCTGCACCTAATTGAATGCGTTATTATTTGCATGCCAGCCAGGAAATGCCATTGGTAAGAGTCAAATCATGATGATACCGATAGATCTGACCTTCCAAGGCAAGTGTATAGAGATCTCCAAAAGCGTCCTACAATTGTGTCCAAAATACTCTAGTGAGGTAGGAAGGTAGAGGGAGATTTTCTCCCTCTATTCTCTGTGGGTGTGTGTGTGAAGACATAGGTTAAGTGAATTGCCTGGGGTTAAATGAGAATGACAATCTGACTCCTTCTAACCTATCATGAAAACTGGATTTCCTTGGACTTGATGTTGTTTCCTGTATGAATAATATGCAATAAAACCTGTTCTCAGAGACCACCTGCTCTATCCAGTCTCAGGGAGCTTCTAATGTGCATTAAATGGGAAGAGAACCTCTTTCAGGGGCCAGAAAGATCACTTCTTTGAGGAAAATAAATCCTTAATAGGAAATGTACCCTGAGGCTGCTGGGGGCCTGGGGAATACTGTGTCCCTGGGTGATGGCTGAATCTGTTTTCTCGTGCCCTCACACACCCATACACAGGTTTTCTTCCTTTTAAAATTGTTTAAGAGCTCAAGTAGAGCTATAAGAGTTGGGAGTCACATGTAGGACCTCAGGATCTCATTTTATACGCTACCTTAAAGGTCATTTGAGAGTCAATTAAAACACGCTGGCCATAGGACAGAAGCTGTCAATGTGGAGGCAGGAGAAGGAGAGAACCAGGCCCGTCACCAGACAGACATGTGAACGTGGAGCCTGAAGAGAGAAAGCATGGCCACATGCCAGCTCTCAGAGGAACAATGATGCCTTTTAGGCTGGAGAACCCCGGGGCAGTGGTCATGGTTTATGGAAAGGCCGCAGTGCCCATAATGGCTATTGTCAAAATTGGATTCAATTTAGCAGGAAGGCAGTAACTAAATGCTATGGTCGTTTTTGAACATAAACTTTAATATACATGTATTCAAAGACAAGATCGTTATCCTGAAACCCTTTTAGAGACCCATACAGCATGATTACAAAGGAAGATAGTATTTTATTTAATTTACATTAGTTTTCAGATGCTGTTTAGTCCTCTTTCCCAGAGTCACCTCTTCTTGTCTTCCCCAAGCCACACCACATCTACAGTTCTGAGTAACGGGTGTGGAGCTCTGCAGTATGAGGCTGCCTGCTAGAACCAACTCAGACAGCTGACAGTGGGACAAAGTGTCGTGCAAAGCCCAATACCGCTTGCTCCTTTAAGATAATAATAAGCTTGGTTTTTAAAAAAAGGAAAATAGATCCTTAAAAACAAACTAAACCTCTCCCATGGCAGCTGGTCTTTCCAGTAATTATTTGATCTCTGGGGAGCAGGCCATCTCTTCCATCTTTTTCAGAAATATAGCCCCAGATAGCAGTAACATCGCATATATTTAAAAGTTAGTTTCTAGAAAATAGCCTGAAAGCTCTTCACTATTTCTAAATCTTTATTTTTTTTTCCTCTTGATGTTTTATTAGGATATTTAAAAATTAGAGCTCCTATCTCCTTTCAGCCCACAATTTAAGAGTCTTTTGCTCTAAAATGCCAAACAAGTAGAAAAGTGAAAAATTCCATCTTCCAGAAGTCTCAGTGCCTTGTTTTGGTGTGTCACGACACAGGTGTGGGGTCATTTGCTTTGTCTTATGATTTTATTCTTCTGTCCCACTCCCAGTGGAATGGACGGACTTTCTCTGCGGAAGAGAAGGTTTGGAAGGTACCTCCCACCAGGAGGGTGAGGACATAGTGCCGGCTGCCTGGGATCGAAACTCAGCTCTGCCCCTGAATCACTGAGTGACTGTGCTGACAACCAAGTCAGCCTTTCTGTACCCGAGTTTCTTTATACATGAAATGGGGAGAACATTAGAATTTAGCTCCAGTGGCTGTTGGCAGGATTCAAAGAGTGAACAAGTACATAATGTAGAACGTTCGCACTTGAGTTTGCCGCCATCGCTGCGATTGCTGTAATTATTAGTCTCACTTGATTGCTCAGTTATATTTCTGTGACCTCTCCTGCTAATTTTCTGGGTCTCTGGAGTACGTCTCTGGCCCATGGCCTGGGGGAGTGGATGTTGTGCAGAACCTAAGTGTTGCCATTGAAATAAAATACAACCTCAAAGGGCCCAGACAGCTGCCAATTGTTTAACGCACAGCATTGACAATTCCAATAAGTAGCTGGTCAAGTTCCGCCATCGTAGCCCCACTTTAATCTTCAGTATCTTTAATGAGGACTGTACTGATACTCCATGACAAGTGGGAACGTTGATATTCACGTACCCACACTCAGCCCCACGCACATGTGGAAGCATGTCCAAGAGAATTTTCTTGAGCAGTTAGACCACAAGCCACCACGAGCAATGTGTCTGCGTGTCACAGCACAGCCCTCACGCAGATGGTGTGATGGTGCATTTATTTTTTCCTTAGAGTAGAACTGGCTGTTGTAAGAATGGCTTCTACAAGCCAGATCTGTCAGGTAATGGTGTCACGAGTGGAGCTTCCTCAGAGCAGCTGAGAAATGAGAGGATGGACTGTCGCCTCTGAGGTCTCTTTCTCAGAAGAGAAACGGTGTACCACCGTTCTGCTTGGCCAGCCTGCCCCCCTCTCGTTCATCATTGCTCACTGGTCCCCATGATTACGGCCCACAGGAAATTAGCAGGGCTCTATATCTGTTCTGATCTCATTTTCCCATCCATTTGACTTGCTGTCTCTCAGACTAACCCCTCTGAGGACTCTGCACTCTGTTAGGAATAATCCGATAACCCAAATCTAGTTGTCGTAGACTGCAGGGGACATGTGTGTGGAAGCCCAACTGCAGAGGTCTTAGATAACACCAGCCGTTGAGCCTGTTCGGCTCCCAGATTTAATTTGCAATTGTTCATAATGCCTTAATGTAAAAGAAAGAGTAATACAAAGAAGCAACCGGAAACTTGCTCACAGAGGTTGACTCTATTGTCTCCTGAAAATCCTGCGAGATCTCTATGACTTGCCAAAGGTGGGCTTTGAAAATAACGTGAGACTTCAGATCTTAAAAATACCAAGTCCAGAGACCCTCAGTTGACTAATTTATGGCCATTGTGGTTTGGATATGTGGCGTCCTTCAATAGCTCACACATTGAAGACTTGTTTCTCATTGCAGTCATGTTTAACGTGGGGTTTTGGGGAAGGGATCATATCATGAGGACTCTGAAATCATCAGTGAGTTAATCCATCCGTAAGTTGTTCATTGAGTGATCTATGAGATGTGGCAGAAACTCTAGGAACTGGGGACTAGTTGGAGAAAGTAGGTCACTGGTAGTGTGTCTTGGAGGATACCTCTTGTCCTTGGTCCCTTCCTCCCTGTCTTTTTATGATTCCTGCTGCCACGAGGTAAACAATTTTCTCTTGCATACCCTTTTCTTGCGATGTTTCTGCCTCACCAAAGGCCTAAGACAGTGGAGCCCACTGGCTTTGGACTGAGATCTCTGATATCATGAGTCAAATACATTTTTCATTTTAAGTTAATTTCATTTGTAGATTTCCTTACAGCAATGGAAAGCTGGCTAATACAGTGGCCACAGACTAAAAACTTTCAAATGTCTTCTTCTTGGAAGAGACCCTAAGGATGGCTAGGAGACAGTGCGAACAATGCCAGAGTTGTAAAGCTAGACCAGGGCTGTTGGGTATTAATGCCATTTAAGAATGTGACAGGTTTCTAACAGAAACAGAAGCACTGCTCTGTTGGATATCTCACTCTACCTCATAGCATCTAGCCAAGGAGGTCAGGATGAAGACATCACAGGCCATTTCCATGTACTCCTGCCAAAGGAGAGAATCATCTACCTGCACCAACTGTTTTGCACCAGATTGAAAACCTTGGGATGATTATTGAGCCTTTCTTATTTTACTCATCTACAGAATAGTAGAGAATATAATATTAGTTTTCCATTATCATAAAAGTATATGAGATAATTGACTTCTACAGAGAAAAGGTTGATTTGGAGCTTGGAGATTTCAGTCCATGATCACATGGCCCTGTTACTTTTGGACTTCTGCTGAGGCAGAGGGAGGTCGCACAGATGCTCACCTTCTTCCTGGGATTCAAAAGGGAGGAAGGGTCTGAGGTACCCCAATACCCTTCAGAGTCACACTTCCAGTGGCCTGAAAAGTCCCCCTTAAGCCTCACTCTTTAAGACTCCACCACCTCCCAACAGCGCTAGAGGGGACTAACCATGCCTTTAACACTTGGACCTTTAGGGGACATTTAAGATCCAAATTATAGCCGATATCTAACTCATAGTGTCATTATGATCGACTCAACTATCACAGGTAAACCACCTGGGGCACCACAGGCAATTCCACTTCCCACACAGTCCCCTTGCTGAAGAAATGAGACCTTAATCCAGCACAGCACTCAGACAGCATTTTACCCACTATGGCTTATTGGGTAAAATTCATCCTCAACAAAGTCCACTTGCCTTCCTGGTGCTTTCCAGAAAGACTTAACCTCTAGGATAAGTTCTTCTCAGGTCTCAGAGGATATGTGAGCTTTCAGGCCATCGATTCCCAACAAATTATGTCCAACAACAAGTATGGTAATTTTGTGACAATTGTTACTCTGCTGGAAGTTGAGAAGACCAAATATATAATTTTCACGTTTCAACTTTCTCGTACCACATTATTATCTTTAAAAAGAAAATAATGTACAAACAAAGAGGCTAGGTCCTCTTCCCCTACCCCTTTCCTGTTAGGAGACTTCAAAATTCCCAGAGTCCCAGCTGTCTAGAAAGTGCTGTTTTCGAAGAGCAAGGGCCAAAGTTTCAATTGGCCTTTTCTCCCTGTCCTCCTGTTATTTACAGGTGCTGATTCTGAATGCAGAAATTCCAATTGAGTAGTGTAATTACCCAATTTATATGCACAAAAGTGGGCTGCCACTCACAAAAATTAATGCAACCCCAAATGCTGCAGGTAAGGCCAGTTCAAATGTGATTCTCACTTACCACATTCAGAACTGGCTGGGAATTCCACCAGCTGAATTATTTTAGTTGTGCTGCATATCTTAATTTTACAACAGTCCCTCGATGAGAGATCGTAACCTGAGGGCCCACGGAGAGGTATGAATTTGAATTTCACGGGCAGTGGAGAGCTTCAGCGGGTTCTGTGGGAACGTGATACGGTGGTGTTAGAAGTTTTGCAAAATAACTGGATGCTCAGGTCTGGAGACATGAGGGGGTTGGAGGATACCAAGAGCAGAAGCTGTCCCTGTGGAAGCGATGAGTGCATAAGTGGGTCTGCGTCCTAGAAATCTGGAAAGGAAGGTGGTGGCTGCATAATAAAGATACTGATTCCTCAAGGCAGTAGGCAATGGCTCAGGGCTCTGTTGCCTGAGCTGACTAACTTTAAGAGTCTCAAATCGCCTAAGAAAATAACCCAATGGTGTTCACCTGGAGGGAGAGGTGATTTAAGAATCCCTGTGGGGAACAGACCTTGGCTTGGTAAAGACATGGTTTTTGATGGTGAGGCTATCCAGGGTTTTGCCCTAGATACACAGGTACTTATTTTTTTAAAGGAAGACATGAGTAGATAATTGGACTATTTGAACAATAGAATCACATGGGAAAGCAGATCAAGGATAGCTAGGTGAGGACTTGTGGCTGGCCAGTTTACGAAAGATCTGTAAAAACAACGTTCCAAGAGATGCATTTTGCTAAGAGATTTCCACTCTTGTTGCCTGCCCTGGTTGTTCTCACGGGAAGCTTGCATCGCCTCATTCCACTGTCACGCTAGGAGCAGAGAAAGCAGAGCTCAGTGCGTCTAGGCCTGGACCCATGTGGCTGTGTTAGGAGGTGTGGCAAAACCAACTCAACTGCCATGTCACCTGCAATCCCCGTGAACCGACCCTGGCAAAGTCACCTTCATGAAGCCCCACTCAAGTAGGATCTTCACTCCCACGGACGCTGTTCCGCATCCGGGCTGTGCTCGCTGGTGTTTGTGATGACAGCAATGGCTGCACAGCTGAGAGGATGCCGTGAGCCTGAAGTTATGCAACACGCCTATCTGCCCTGAGTTTCCAGCTATTAAAAGCTGGTATCAAGCGATACTACAGTTAAGTTTCTATCTTTATGCCTGGCAAGATTGTTTTTAGCTCTTAAAACTACTTGCCATTTAGGTAGGCGAAAATCCAGAGGGAGGCTTGAAATAGCTCTGACTACTGGAATGTACTTTGAGTCGCTTGCAAAGAGGAAATTTCCCCTTTCCTTCGTGTTCCTTTCCTTCTCAAGTCTCTTTTCTCCGATTAGTTCATCACCATGTATGTGGTCTTAGTGTCGCTCATTTATTCAACAAGCTGTATAAATTTTACATCAAATGATTAATGATTTCTCTGCCAAATTTCAGGAGACAATTGCAGTAAAACTCCTCTGATATCAATCGCATATTTAAAAGTCTAATTTAAGGGTAACATGTGTGGTTTTTTGATTCCTTTTGATTTGTGGGGGTTTTTTTGCATCAGTTTAGGAGTTTTTTTTTTTTTTTTCAACTGCAATCGTTTTTGATTCCCTCCTGATGCTCTGTGTGTGCAGGCATCCTTGACTCCTTGAAGAGGGAAACGCAGTCATGCCAGACAGGGAAGGGCAGAAAGTGAGGCTGTGCCCATTGTCTCTGCATGACAGAGACTTTAATACAACTGGCAGGGCTAAGACAGGGCTCCCAAGCTGGCCTGTTTGTCTTCACTGGGCACCTGGGACGGAATGTCTCTATCTCAGTTTCCTGATAGGGAAAAGGAATTTCAAACCCAGGGCCAATACTTGGCAGTTTATGGGATAAATATTGGTATCTGCAAACATTCTTACTATAATAAAAATGTATCTATTAATAAAATAAAAATGAGTTTGCAAATGTTTCTTGAAAGTGATGCAATAAAAATGACAAGATGCTTCATACAAAGGCTCCCAGACCAATTAGATGTCCTGAGTCGTGGTAAATGCCGAGTGCCTCCCACCGGAGGGAAGGGCTTGGAGGCAGAAGCTCAGCCACAACTCTGGCAAGTAGTGTCTGGGTACAGTGTCCCCCATCATGTGAGCAGTTCCAGCTCACTCCAGTTAGACTGGCTATTGTCACACACACACACACACACACACACACACACACACACACACACAAATAAATGCATTGAGGATGTGGAGAGAAAGTAAAAACTTGTCATACACCCTTGGAGAAACGTAAGTTAGTACAAGCTTTATGGAAAACAGTATAGAGGTTCCTAGAAAAATTAAAATTACCACATGATCCAACTACCTCACCACAAGGTTTTGATCCTAAAGAAATGAGCTCAGGCTCCAAAAGAGATACTTACATGTCTGTGTGAATAGCTGTGTTATTCATGATAGGTAAAACATGGAATCCAGCTTGGGCCCAACAGCAGATGAATGGATAAAGAAAATGTGGTATCTGTACATAGTTCAGCCATAAAAAAAGAATAAAATCTTGGCATTTGCAGCAAAATGGATGGAACAGGAGGACGTTCTGTTAAGTGAAGTAAGCCAGACACCAGCAGACAAGAACTCTATGTTCTCTTTCACACGTACAAGCTAAAAGTTGACCTGAAAATAGAACAGTGACTACTGGAGATGGGGAAAAGTGTGGGGGGGGGGGGGCGGCAGGCAGGGGCCGGGGAGGTGGGAAAGTTGGTTGGATTTGACAAGTGCAGCTGTATGTACCTGTGGAAATATCACATTGAACAAATGTATGTGATAAATACTGTACACAACAATTTCATGCAAATAAAAACAATTTAAAAAGACAAGAGAAAGGCAGCACTCTTTCAAGATGTAGGCTTATTTCTTTTCAAACTATGGCATAATGTGAAATATATTTGATTTTTTTTCCTGCTTCTAGTCACAGACTCCTAAAAACCTTTGGAACTTCAGAGTAATAGGAATCTGCTTTGCTATTGAAAATAAGCCCCCTTTGATCACATGTAGGTCTGTGCTAATGCGTTTACTTAGGAAGGGCCCAAGGTAGAGTCAGATGGAACTGATCAGTAGAAAGACCTGGTGACTAGAATGTTGGAACGTTCAGGTATGTCTGGGAGGTATCGGGGTGGGGCTCAGGGTCAGGTTGGGCTTCTGCTGTGCTAAACCTGTGTAAGAGCCAGGAAATGGGTGGCTTTCCGGAGAGAGCACGGAGGTCCCTGGTCCCCCCTAATTCCCCAGCCCATCTCTTCCTCTGGTTGTGCATCCGCATCCTTTATGAGAGCCAGTGCAATGGAACAACAAATGTCAGCATCTCTTTGAATTCCGTGAGTGAGTTGGCCCCGCAAAGCATTGAATCCAACAAGGTGGGTTGTGGGCACCCCCATGACTCTTACGTGAGGCCAGTCTTCTGGGGCTGATCCCTTGGCTGGTGGTCTTATGTTTCCAGATGCCAGGATGAACTGAATTATAGGACAGTAGAGAACCGCTTCATGTATGTGAGGGCAAAACATACACATGTGGTCACAGTCTTGTCTTTGAGCATAGAGAGGAAATCTTCCCATTCCCCTCCTCAACAGTTCTGAGTAAAGGAAGAAATGGAATGCAATAATTCCACTTCACTTCATCTCACCTAAAGGGAATAAGAACTCTTGGCAGTCGGTATTGCTCATGGTTTTCAATGCCAACAATTAGAAAGCTCAATGTATTTTTTTCAGGATTCTCACTGTAACCGGGGAAAGCGTTAGGTCTTGTCTGCTCATTCCTCACTCTTCTTTCTTTTCATTACTTCCTTCAACTCCCTTTCCCTTCTCATCTGTTTGTATTGAGGACTAGGCCCTGTCCAGGTACAGAAGATTCCTGAAAGAGAGAAAACTGGTTCAAGTCTTTGAATAAAGACAAAAACAGTGCAGTCCATGGACAGGCAATGAGAACTCTACTCAGAAATGTGGCCAAGATTGGGGTCAGGAGCAGAAACAGCAGCCCACCTGACTGTGTGGCCGCAAGTGGACGTAGGACGAGGTAATGTAACTCAGTGCAATGGGAGTGCATAGCCAGTAGACGCAAGCAGGAGATGGGAGTGAAGAAGTTTATTTCTTGTAGCAAGTAAGGAAAGTGTTGGAGATAACTCCCAAAATAGTCTCACCCTGAGAAACAAGAAAGCCGGGAGTATTTACTGGGAATCATACATATTCATAACAGAAAGATTTTCCATCTCCTGCAGGTGTGGACACATTCCTGAGCATGCTGAGTTCAAGGTCATACACAGCATGGTCAAAGTCAAAAATGGCAGATAAGAACATCTCTGGGCAGATAATTTAGTATGATAATAGATAAAGTTTACTCCAAGTCACCTAAAAGAGTAAGAGTGACTTGGTAATTTTTTATCGATTCCTTGTAATTTCTATGCAGGGCCTTATTTCAAGCAAACAAAACAGACAATGAATTTGGAAACACAGTTATTTTGAAAAACAGCCCTCTAGCTACCCTCATAGGTAAGCTGTTCCTAAAAGTATCTGCCCAGTGGCTGACAACACCTGTTACCTCTCACAAAGGCCTGGCTGATGATCTTCACAACAGAACAAATCCGCAGATGACTTCTAGAATGATGATACACACCACTGAAGATTAGTGAGGAGTATCAGATCCTGAGCAATGAGAAAAAAATCCACTGCACAGCTCTTTTCTGTGATCCTGGTGTTTTAATTTTTGCAAAAGAACGAGGAAGAAGAAGAAGTGCAGCCCCTCCCCCCAGAGAATATGTATACGTGTGGCAACTTTGCTCATCACTTCAGACGTTGCGTGTGTGTATTTAGTTTTCAGATGCTGATTAGTCCTCTGTCTTTGAGTCGCTTCCTCGCTTTTTCCCCAACTCATGCCTACCTGCAATCCCACGGTATAGAAGTGCGTGGAGACCTGTAGGAAGATTCTACCTGCTTGATCCAACTCAGAGAGCCCACCATGGGGGAGGGAGGCAGTACTAGCGCTAATATTATTACTTTAAGATACTAAGTTTGTCTTCACAGGAAAATAGATCCTTAAAACAAATATGTGAGGAGTATAAATAGTGAAAATAGGAAAACATTTGAAAACTAGCGGCTGGAGGAATGGCTCAGCGGTTAAAGTGCTAAGTCAAGCACGCGAAGTACCCGAGTTTGATTTCCCAGCACCACATAAACCACACGTGGTGGTCCACGCCTGTAATCCCAGCACTCCGGGGGTGAGGCAGGAGGTTTGTTGTGAGTCCAAGGCCAGCTTGGGCTCCATAGTGAGTTCAGGACCAGCCTGGGATACAAAGGGAGACCAAAATCAAAACTAATAAACTTTGCATTTGCTACACCAAATATCTGAACTTGGACAATGTCTTTTTTTTAGATTTTCTAAGTAGAATAATGTTTCAAACTGCTTAATGTTTTAAAGGTAGTAGTAAATGATTAGTAAAGTGATTCTTTTTCAATATTGGGAATTGAACCCAGAGACTTTTCACTGAGTTACATCCCCAGGTCACTATTCGTTTTTGAGATAGTGTGTCCTTAGGTTGCTAATTGGCCAGGCCTCAAACTTGTGATTCTCCTGCCTCAGTCCCCAGAGTGCTAAGATTATTGGGTGTATGAAGTAAATTAAACATTTAAACTACAGAGATCTGGAAGTATCTTTAGATAAAATCACTAAAAAGACAATTAGGAGTTTCATCATTGAAAACAATGAAATTGAGAGTCAGATAAATGTCTTTCAGGATGCTGACTAATAAAAGTAGATCTTCACTTGTAAAACAAAAAAGAACTTAAATGCATAAGTATTTTCTAAGTTTAGAACATGTTCAGTGTGTGAATGGCAACAAAGAATATAAAATTTTTCAGAAAAGTATTTATAATCTTACTACCTTTAACAATTTTCAAAGAGTGCCTAGAAATGTGCATCCTTCTACACAAAGTAACTATGTTGGTTTGATACTAACTACACAATTTATAATCATTTCTTTCCATTTAAAAATTGTATCTTGAATATTTACTGTACCTTCAACTACACATCAAAAATGAGATTTTTGAAGACAAAATAGATTATTATCTTTTGGACGTCCGCATGTATGACCAATACTCCATTGTGTAACACTCAAGGTTTCCAATCTTTATTTGGTATAAGTAACCCTCATGAACAAAAAAGTCTTATTGTACTTACTGATCTTTGTGTTTTATTATGTGTTTGCACATAAGCAAGCAGATAATAGATCTCTCTCTCTCTCTTACTCTTGAAATC
This sequence comes from Ctenodactylus gundi, assembly GCA_004027205.1. NCBI lineage: Eukaryota > Metazoa > Chordata > Mammalia > Rodentia > Ctenodactylidae > Ctenodactylus > Ctenodactylus gundi. The sequence goes on from PVKB01002049.1 coordinate 213,766, forward strand.
ACTGGGTCAAAGATAATGAGCATTTTTATAATGTACATTTGGCTTCTAGGTCAGTTTTTCAGAGTTGACAGAGCCAGGAACTGATGATGTGTTGCCAGTCTTCTTTGGCAAGGGTGGGCCATCATGGTGAGCAATTCCAATTTGCAGTGGGTATTGTCCCATTTGGCAGATACTAGCCCTGTGAGTTTGGCAGCAGTGGGCTCTATCCCGGGCTTATTTTACCTCCACCTGCCTAAGGTTCATTATGAACCCTGGAGGAAGGCCCACACGTCCTCCATGTGTTCCTAGTGGGCAGAGGAAACAATGGTGGCCCCTGAGATCCTGGCTGGATATGTCAACTTATGCAGACAATTGTGTCTCTCTTATTCAGTTCACAGATGTCCCTGAATATCCCGGCAAGCCACTACCCCTCAGATGTCCTTCGTATCGGGATGGCGGAAGGGGGGAGGAAAATGCATGTGTACTGATGGAGGCAATTACTCTGCAGAAAAAAATATGAAGTAACATGGGAGAGGCATCTGCGGAAGACGCTGCATTCTATTTTTGGCAAAACATGAACATCTATAGATAAATTGCACTGTCTGCAGCACGTCCAGATTTCACCACCTGTGAATTTAATTGAGTCAATAGTTAAGTATCAATTTAAGTAATATGCTCATTTACAAAGTTGGGGCCTGAGATTTATTCTTACAAGGAGTGGGTAGTTGTTTTTCTTTTGATTTTTGAAGTTTGAAAAAAAAAAAAGCTTGTCTTACTTTGGGGCTAGAGTTTAAGGAAAGGTGGTGACCTAGGGTCATTGGTCACTTTGTGCATACATCTGTTTTCCTCTGGGTCATCAGTAAATACAGCCTCTCTGTTTTCAATTATTACATTATCCCCAGGCCTGAGGGAGCCCCTGCCCCAGCAGCTGTCGGTTCTTCAGTCTGCCCCGTCCTCAAACAGCAGCTTTGAAACGGCAGCTGGCGTGGAATCTGTGTGGAGCTGGCGACACAGACATTTGCCCCTGATGAGGACATCTGTCTGAGGCTGATGCAGTTGGCGATGTCCAAGGTGGTCAAACACACGCATGTAATAATCACGATTGCATGCAAATCTTGCAGCGAAGGGCACTACTTTGCCTCAGAAAGATGGGCGGTACCTGAAGCATAGCTTGTCTCTCCAAGGTGTTAGGTGAAGGACGGTGACCCTGGAAGGCGTGGCTGCCAGATCACTGCCCTTCCTCAGAGCCCAGCACTTGGCCTAGTCCCTCCGCGATTGTGAATTCATGGGAAAGATCTGAAAATCACAATGTTTTCTGTAGCACCCAGTCCTGGAAAGAGGAGACTCCACCAATGAGCTCTGACTAACTTGCATGGCCATTTTCTCCCATCAGTGAGTATGTACAAGGACCGACCGGAAAATATGGTGTATGTTTAAATAAAAGAAAAAAGAGAAAAGAAAAAAGAGAAACATTTCCATGACTCCCCTTCAGAGGACTCCCCTTGTCTTGAACATGGTTTTCCCACAATGCATGTTACTTTCTGAAGCAGTGCCTTTATGAGCTGGGATCCAAGCTCCCGCAAGCTCCCCTGCTGAGCCATCCACTGGGAAGGCAGGCTGGCGGGAATTTTACGGCGAATGCCCATCCAACTTATTCATTGGACCTGGCACTGTTTGACTTCTGGCTCTTCTCCAAAGCCCAAATGACCATGAAAGGTAAACATTTGCGTTTACTCAGTACATCGAGGCAGCCAGGATAGTAGAACTGAAAAGACTCAAGGAAGAAGACTCCCAGAATGCCTTCAGAAAGCAGCAAGGGTGAGCTCAAAGCCATCGGTAGCATTTTAAGGGGAATTCATGACAAGCCATTGTTTACTTCTTTTAAAAAGTAAATATTTGTTGTAGTCTTTGACTCTACCTTGTGTGTCAAAATTAAAGTGAGAATATGCTTTCTAAATATGTGCCCGTTCGTTCATCTTCTGGAAACTGTCTCATAGAATCCTCTGATCCACTGGACTGGAGTGTGCTGTGGACCGTTCCTCACCCTTTGCCTTCTAGGCAGTAACAGGAAAATGACTGAATCTCCTTTGTTGTTAAAGGATTGCTGTGATGCTATCAAGTATTGGCCGGCAGGGGAGGAAATGGGTTCCTATGACACTGAAGGTGTAAGCTGATACTTCCAGCATTGTCTGCGATAGGAAGAATTTAAACCAGCCCGCACATCTGTAATCAGAGAAGAGTTGAATAAACTATGTAGCTAATACTATAGCGTACTTTCCAAATGGGAGGTTGATATACACTGATGTGGAAAGCTCACCATGTGGAAAGATCATCGAGATGTATATTTTTTGGAATGACAAATGGTAAGTATAGAATTATACACACACATGCACACACACACACACACACATATGTATATGTGTGTGTGTGTGTATCTTATATAAATAATAATCTGCCTACAAGGTGTATGTACTTGTGGTATATGACCTTGTGCTGTGTATACACATGCGTGTGTGTGTGTGTGTGTGTGTGTGTGTGTGTGTGCGCGCACTTAGGAAAAGGGTCTGGAAAAACACAGAGCAAATTGATTTCTCTCCTCCCTTCCCCCACCCCCTTTTGAGTGTTTGAAATGGAAGTTACCCAGTATTTTTGCACGAAACTGTATCCCTAGCCCATTCTTTAGTTTTGATTTTGAAACAAGGTCTTCCTATGTCACTGAATTACTCAGGCCAGGCTCAAACTTGGGATCCTCCTGTCTCAGTCTCAGGAATAGCTGGGATTGTAGATGTATATGATTACATGCCCAGCGGCCTTTCTATTTTGGAAGGGAATTGATGTCCTGAGTAGGGTTTTGTTTCCAGGGAACTTCAAGATTACTTGAAATGTTAAAAATTTGGGTAACTAGTATTTAGTCTGTTATCTTTTGCTTACTATTTTGTTGGGGGACATGCTAGGGATTGAACTCAGGTATGATAAGCCAGAGGTCTATCAGTGAGCCACAGAGCCCAGCCAGCCTAGTTAGTTTTTTATGATTTTATTGCTTTATTATTGTACGTGCCATTTATCACACACCTATGTACTTACGACTTGTATTGTAAAAAGATGAAAGTAGAGCTCTGCAGAGCTACGCATGCCGCAGGCCCTCAGCCTGTGTCCTCCCGCCACCCGTAAGTGGAGGAGTGACTTCCCGCTGAGGTTCCTTCCAGGGTTTGTTGTGTCCCTGATCCCAAGACTTTTGCTTTCATAGGACTAAAATCTCTCCCACTTCAGTTGAGTTTCTACTATGTTTTTGGATTACCCTCCTGACAGGCATGAGGGAAATTCAAAGACCACAGCCAGCCTTGGCTGCCAAGGCCAGCTCTACCGGGACAGGTCTGCTTTGTGTTTTGCCTGAGCGGGACTAAGATCTCAGCTTTCAGGTGTCGCCGCTACTGAATCACTGTTGTCCTCACTGGTGACCCTGCTCAGTTAAGCTGAGCACCCACGGACAGGATCTGTCCACATCTAATCAATGCAATTCTGGAGTGCTCCCTGTCGGCGTAAGGGAAAAAGTTTAAGGTTTGTTTTTCCTTTTCAAAAGTGGTTGACCCCGGGGGAGAAAGTGTCCTTGCTGAAGGCGAGCGGTCCAGCTGTTCTGCCCACAATCAGGTCTCTGTAGGCTGCTGCGTATCAGTGTATATCTGCAAACTCAGACGAACTCAGAGACGGAGCAACGCAGCCAAGCATCCTCACCTACCCACAGCGGAGGGAATGTTCACGGTGGACGATGTTAGCTGTCAGACCAAGTTCATTTTAACACGTGAAAACAGTCGTCTTCATTTTCTCACAAGTCAGCAGCCCGCAGAATTCCATTACCTGCGTCAACTTTAACACAATTATTTAAAAAATATGACGAGCTTTATATGAGAGACACATACAAATAGAAGCTTCCAGCTCTGGGTAGGAAGGGAGGGCAGGATAGAAAGTGTGCCCTGGCTTTTAACTACGTGGCCTTGCTCCACCCCTTACATTAAATAGAGATGTCAGCCTCGCTCCTGTCCCCACCTTTGAGCCCCAGGAGGATGCTGCAGTGAGAGCTGGCACCACATTCTGGAAACATTCTCTGCTTGGGTAATTTCCTAATGTTGAAAAAGTGTCTTTTTAGGTGATTCCCTTCCACACAAACTGATGGATAGCATCGGCTGAGCTGAATGTGGTATCAGAGAACAACCAGGGGCAGCAGTTCTTTGGGACAGAGTATTAACTCTGGGAGCCTTATTGCCTCCGATTTGCTGGAGATTTGCTTCGAGCCTAAGACCTCTCTACCGGCTGCACTTCCCGGCGGCTCCAGGCAAGCCTCCACTATCCTGACGCCCCAGCTGGACAGGATCTCCTCTATTCCGATGTGAGGGCTCTAGCACCGGGGATGGTGCTGCTCCCTAGGGCCCAGATGGAAGGGTTCCCCGAGGGAACCAACTCCTCTTTCTCTTCGGGCAAGTCAGCTTTTCAGGGCTGTGATGAAGGACTGGAGAAAATCAACTTGAAAAAAAGAAATGCTTATTTTGGTTTATGGTTTCAGAGGTGTTAGTTTGTGGACTTTTGATCCATTGCTTTGGGACCGTCACAAGAAAACCTCAGAGCACAGAGCATCATACTACTGGACCAACGGCTGACTGGAAGGAAAGTGGGAGAGGGTAGAGGAAAGTAGAAAGAGAAAGGAAGAAATTGAAAGAGGACTGGAAACAAACTGCCTTCCAAAGCCCCGGTGACTGATTTTCTTCAGTAGATCCTACCTCCCGACATTTCCACCAGCTCCCCACATTCCGTTAAATAGTGAGCCAGTTTATGGGTTGACTCTCTGATGTCAGAGCCCTCCTGATCTGATTTGTTTTTTCCCATTTTATTGATATTTATAGATGCAATACCTAATGTTTACATCGATCTTGAGTATTTTGTGCATATACATATCATGGCAAAATTACAAATCCCTCCCCTCTCCCTTTTTGATACCATTTTATGGTATCTTCTACACTGTCTTTCTTCAATGTAATAGTTTTCTTTATATAGGTCCTTCCCTTCCTTGGTTAGGTTAACTCCTAGGTATTTAATTTTTTGCTAAACTATTGAGAATGGAATTGTTCTTCTGAGCTCTTTCTCAGTAAGTTCATTGTTGGTGGAGAGGAAGGCTATTGATTTTTCAGTATTGATTTTGTAGCCTTTGATTTAGCTAAATTTCTTTATTATTTCCAAGAGTTTCAAAGTGGAAGTTTTGGGGTCTTCTATGCAGATAATCATATCACCTGCAAATAAGGATAGTTTAATTTCCTTTCTGATACATATTTCCTGTATTTCACTTTCTTTCCTGATTGCTATGGCAAGTGTTTCAAGGACTATGCTGTATAAGAGTGCTGAGAGTGGACAGCCTTTTCATGTTCCTGTTTTAAGAAGAAATGTTTTGAATTTCTCTCCATTTGCTATGATATTTGCAATAGGTTTGGCATATATGGCTTCTATCAGTTTGAGGCTATACCTATTTTTCTCAGAGGTTTTTTTTTTATCATAAATGGTGCTGGACTTTATCAAAGGTTTTATTTATCAATGGAGATGATCATGTGGTTTTTGTTTTTGTTAATGTGATGTATTACATTGATTGATTTATGTATGTTGGATCAGACTTGCATCTCAGGAATGAAACCCACTTGATCATGCTGTATGGTATTTCTGAGTGCTTGCTGGATTCCTTTTTGTGTGTGTGTGTGTGAGACAGGGTTTCACTCTAGCTCAGGCTGGTCCTCAACCCACTAGTGTAGCCCAGGCTGGCCATGGACTCAAGACAATCCACCTGCCTCAGCCTATTGAGTGCTAGGATTACAGGTGTGCACCACCATGCCCAGATTTATGTGGTGCTGGGAATCGAACTCAGGGCCTTGGGCTTGCAAGGCAAGCACTTTAACCACTGTGATCCAGCCCCCACTTGCTGAATTCTATTTGCTAGAATTTTATTGAGGATTTTTATGTCTATATTTATTAAGAAAATTGGTTTGTAATTTTCCTTCCTTGTTAAATCTTTGGTTTGGGGACCAGGATAATATTAGCCTCTAGAAATGTGTTTGGTAGTATTCTTTCTCTTTCAACTTCATGGAAAAATTTGAAAAGCATTGAAGTTAGCTCTTTTCTAAAGTACTGAAAAAATTCTGCTGTGAATCCATCTGGCCCTAGACTTTTCTTTGTAAGTAGAGACTTTATTACTGCTTCAATTTCTATGTGTGTAATGGGGCTATTCACGATTTTTAAGTCTTCTTCACTCAGTTTTGATATTTTGTATGTGTCTAGGAAGTCATTCATTTCTTCCCAATTCTCTAACTTGTTGGAATATAGCTGTTTGAAATATTTGCTTATAGTATTCTGAATTTCTGCAGAGTCTGTTGTAATTTCACTCTATTCATTTCTAACTTCATTAATGTGTGGTTTTATTCTTTCCTTCTTTTGGTGAGTTTAGCTAGAGGTGTGTCAATCTTATTTATTCTTTCAAAGAACCAGTTCTTTGATTCATTAATTTTTTTTTTTTAGTTTTAATTTCATTGATTTCAGTTCTGGTCTTTGTAATTTCTTTTCTTCTTCTACTTTTTGGCTTAGGTCATTCTTGTTTCTCTAGGACCTTGAGGTGCTCCATTAATGTGTTTACTTATTTTTACTCTGTTCTTTTGATGTGTACGTTCATGGCTATGAATTTCCCTCTAAGTACTGCTTTCAGTGTGTCCCATAGATTCAGAGATGATGTACTTCTCTCATCGTTTAACTCTATGAAGTTTTTTATTCGTTCTCTGACTTCTTCTATGATCCATTGTTTAGTCAGTAGTAAATTACTTAGTCTTCATGTATTTGTGTATTTTCTGCTGTTCCTTTTGCTGTTAATTTTCAATTTTATTCTACTGTGATCTAGAAGTATACAAGAAATTATATCAATTCCTTTGTACTTATTTAAGCATAATGTATGGCTTATCATATGGTCCATTTTAGAAAATGTTTCATATGCCGTTGAGAAGAAAGTGTATTCTGTTGATGGTGGGTGGAACATTCTGTAGACATTTGTTATGTCCAAGTTATCTATAGTGCCATTTAACTGTTATATTTCTTTGTGGATTTTCTGTCTAGTTGGTCTATCTATCTGTTATAGTGGAGTATTAAAGTCCCCTACTACAATTGTATTGGGGCCTATATGTCCATTCATATCTAATAATTTTTGGTTTACAGAATTTGGGTGCTCCAGAGTTGGGAGCATATATATTGATGATTGTGAATTCTTCTTGATCTAGTGTTCCCTTAACCGGTATATAGTCACCATCTTTGTCTCTCCTAATCTGGTTTTTTTTTTATGTCTAATGAGTCTGAGAGTAGTATAGGTATTCCTGCTTGTTTCCTGGGTTCTGTCCCATGAAATATTGAATTCCATCCTTTTATTTTCAGCCTATGAGTTTCTTTATGGGTAAGGTGTATCTCTTGTAAGCAGTAAATTGTGGGTCTTTGTTTTTTGATCTAGTCAGGCAGTCTGCATTTTTTGGTATGGGAGTCAAGACCATTCACATTCAGAGTTAGTATCAAGGTGTATTTGGTATGTCCTGCCATCACTGTAATTTTTCAGTATTATTAACTTGACTTACTTCTTGCCATCTCATTCTCCTCTTTCTGCTGTCTCCTTTTCTCTAAGGTCTTTAGCGTTGTTAGTCTCCCTTTCTCTGTCTAAGGTTCCATTAAATATTTTCTGCAATGTTGGTTCAGTGGGTGCAAATTTCTTTACACTATTTTTTTTTATCATGGAAAGTTTTAATTTGTCCCTCTACTTAAAAAGATAATTTTGCTGGATATAGCACTTTGGGTTGGCATTTATGTTCTCTTAATGCTTCGGTGATGTTGCTCCATGGTCTCCTGGCTTTTAGGGTTTGGGTTGAGAAATCTGCAGTTATTCTGAGGGTCTTGTCTTTATAATTCACCCACTGTTTTTCTCTTGTAGCTTTTAAAATTCTCTCTTTGTGTTGGCTCTCTAGGATTTATGATGTGTCACAGGGATGTTCTTTGCTGGTCAAAGTTGCTTGGAATTCTATGTGCCTGAAGTAGTTCAATGTTCATTTGTTTCCTAAGATTTGGGAAATTTTCTTCCATAATTTCATTGAACATTTTCTTTAAGCCTTTTGTTGTGTCCTCATTTTGCTCCTGTACTCCCATAATTCTGAGGTTGTTTCTCTTTGAGTCACGTGTCAGCTGTTGTAACCATTCTCTTTCTTTTTTGTTGTTGTTTTGTTTGTTCATTTATGTTTTGCATTCTTCACAGCCTGTATGTTCCAGCTTACCCACTTTATCTTCCATGGATAAACTGTTCTCAAAATGTTCAAACTGTTTATTCACCTTTTCCTGTTTTTCACTTCTTAGAATTCAGTTTTTATACCTTGAATTATTCCCTAATTTCTTCTACTGCCTTCATTATCTATTTGCTCCTTAAATTCTTCAGAATTCTTGTCAATTGTTGAATACTCCTTGTATGTCTGCTTTCAGCTCTTTATTCATCTCTTTTATGTCCTGTGTGAGCTTCTGGGCCCAGAAATGACTATCTTTATTGGATTTATTATTTGTTGGATCTGCTGTTTCAATATTCCTGGTACCAGTTTCTGGAGTGTTAGGCCTTTTTATTGGTATCTTAATCCCTTGTTTTCCCATGGTTCTGTTTTAGTGAGTTGAAGCTTGGGTATTGTTGCTGGATTCTCTCTGTGGGACCCTGACTAAGTCATGGGATAATGGAAGGTAGAAGGAGGCTCAGACCCCAATAATTTTATCTCAAGACTGGCAGGAGTGGAGCCCCTCCTTGTTATCACAGCTCATATTTCATTCTACTCAAATCTCCAATTTTCTCCCCACCCCAAGACCCTTACCAGAAATCATGCGATCGGGTTTCAAGAGACTTACCACACAAATTAGGCAATTCTCAGACCCCATACTTCCTCCAATCAGTAAATGACCCTTGCCTTGCTACCCTGGCTGACCCTCCCTCCAACTGCTTATAAGCCTGGCCCCCACAGACAATAAATGAGCTGTTGACGCTGATTCAAACTCCTGGATGCTATTCTGTCACACTCATGGCCCCTTGAGACCCTGCTCCCCCAGTTTTCACTGATTCCTGATTGCCAGTGGCCAGTGGCGGCCCAGGACCCCTGAGACCCGGACATGTCTCTATTCCAGAGATACTTTTATTGGATTTGCCTTGTTATTTGGATTTTGTTCCAGTTTTAGAATTTAGGACTGTTTCCAATTTATTTAACTATTAATTTTTAAGGTATTTTCAATGTCCAGACTTTTGCTGAGACCTTAATCTTCTAGACTCTTTGGTGGAGAAGAAACAGAATACAGAGCCATATATGGTCTATCACCAGAACATTTCTTAACATATCTTGGGTATGGAGGTCTTTAGCAAGCATAATATCCAAACTTTGAATAAAGGTTTACATTTACAGTCTATCCAACATTAACAATTCACTGGCAGATCCTAGTAGCTAAAGTAACAGTATAACCACTCTCCTCACAAGATTAATAGGTACAATGTATCCTTAGTATATATATCTAACTTGACCTATTATTGATTTATTAAAGTGTGCTATTGATATCAGTAATATAACCCAGACAATAGGAGAACTTTAGATACACAATGGTAAGCAGAAGAAAATTTCTATGATAGTGAGTGATCTGTCAGTGCTCCTTTCCCTGTCAGACAGCAAGAGATAGGGAACAGCCCTCAAAGCTAGATTCAGATGAATCAGGAAGTACTCTGAGTGAAAGGGAGAGAGTGTCTCTGGAAATATTTATGATACTATGCTTAGATTGTTAATCAAGGGGGGAGAGATTCAAGAACTATCAAATAAAGAGACAAAGGAGGTAGAAAGAAAGAGGATGAAGGAAGACATGCATAAGAAAGAAAAACAAGTAACAACGAAAGACTATAAAAATAGAGAAGAAAAAATCGAGGAAACTTGGTCAACTTTAGCTAAAGTAGGAATCTCAACCAAAGAAAGATAAAGAAATGCAAAAAGAGTACAACAACTACAACAACATCACCAAAATCCAATGACACCCAAATCAAAACACAGAATATCAAACAAAACAAAACAAAAGTTAGTTACCCCCCGGTATTATTTGGTTGTAAACATTCTTAGTGGCTGGGTCTTGCAGTCTGGGGAGCTCTACTCAGCTACTGCTCCTGGGGATTTCCTCTTTGGCCTTATGTTATTTCCAGCTGGACCTGGTGACCTTTAAAAAGATGGGCGGACCCAGTAGGATTTCAGACTGAGATCCTGCATGGTACCCAATAGATCTTGGCTTGGGGCAGCGTCTGGGTGGGTCTGGCACAGTGCTGAATAGACCTAGGCCTAGGATGGATTCTAGACAGATCCCTGGAGGCACATAAGCTGCTGGGGCCTTGAAAGGGCACAGGGAGAGTCTGGCAGCAAGGTGAAGGATGCACCTAGGCCTTGGATGGCTTCTTGGTAGGTCAGCTCGCACACACGAACTGCCAGGACATTGGAAGTGCCTAGAAGATGCCAGCAGTGAGGCACAGGACACACCTAGGCCTCCCTCTTGATCCAATTTCCTCCCAAAGCCACCACCTCTGAATACTGCTGCATGGGAGAATAAATCTTAACACACAAGCTTTTGGAGGACATTTAAGATCCAAACACCATGACTTTGTATGTTCTAATGTAACCTTGAGAAGTCACAAATTCACATCTTCCCAAGTATGTGACATTTTAATTTTGAAGATGTGTCCTTTTTGTGAGAATTCCAGAATCCTAGACTTACTCATTAGGTCAGATTCCTCCAAATCTTAGTTTAAAGTAGTCCTATTTTTTTCATGCCTTAAGGTACTGTATTATAAGCAAAATGTAAATTCAATGTATTTAAATGTGTTTCTGTGTTCCTATAAAACTATGTATCTGAGGTGAGCTGCGGATGTCGAAACCTTGTGCCCTGAAAATGAGATGATCAGGTGCTTAGGTCCCAATCATTGGCCTGGGCTGTGGAAGGAATGTCTCACCTGCAGAGCTTAGCAAACAGGGGAGCTTGCACCTCTCTTTCCATCATCATGCCAAGGCCACTGTCACAAGCCTACACCACCGGTACCTGGGCTGTCCCAGAGCCTCCTGCACAGCTTCCCTGCTTCCCTCTTGCTTTCTCATCCACATCTTCCTAGTCCCTTTGTGTTGATACAGAATAATAATAAACTTTTATTTAATCTTAGTACATAAAGGTCTTTCATGACAATCAGCCTTGCCACCTATTGCAGGTTGGCTTAGGTCATTGCTATCATTTTGATCTAACAGGTCTCTGAAAACTCTCAAGTGTTTGGATGAACACTTGATTGAATCATGGGCGTGCTATAATCATGGCGGTTCATCTGTTGTTGAGCTCAGT